>JAFIDM010125721.1:0-10837 GCA_023159025.1 Thereuonema tuberculata | reverse complement strand
CTACCTTTCCTCGATGTATTGATTACAAGAAAAGATAAGAAAATATACTCATGGACAAAAAAATTAGCGCACCAAGAAGGAGTCGTCAAAATGAAACGAAAATTTACATACGTAATGACTACTTTGATATAAGTAAATGATAAGAAAATCAAAGAAAAAGGATAATTTATTTCAGAGAAAAAGGCAAAAGAACGGAGGAGTTAATACACCGTTGGACCCCCTCTAGCGCGAATGCACGATGCGATACGATCGGGCATTGAGTCATACAAGTTCTGTATGATGTCTTGAGACATTTCGTTCCATATTTGCTGTAACCTTGCCTCTAGTTCGTTCAAACTCGTGGGATGCCCAACTCGTCGTCCCAAATGATCCCAGATATGCTCGATTGGAGACAAATCTGGGGATCGGGCAGGCCAAGGAAGGATAGTAACAGTGCGGAGACAGTCTTGTGACACCCTTGCCGTATGAGGCCGAGCATTGTCTTGTTGAAAAATGGCTCCTGGGAGCCGTTGCATGAGTGGCAACACATGTGGTTGCAGGATTTCATGAACATACCGCTGGGCTGTCATGGTGCCACGGAACAATACTAGGGGTGACCGTGTATTGTAGGCAATGGCACCCCATACCATCACACCAGCTGTGGGAGTGGTGTGTCGCTGTACAGCAAAGGCAGGATTGAAGCGTTCACCACGGGCTCTGCACACACGAACACGATTGTCATCACTGCCGAGATTGAATCTGGATTCGTCGCTAAAGACGACCTGGTTCCATTCCGCTGCAGTCCAGTTTTCTCGTGCGCGGCAAAACTCCAAACGGAGGCGTCGATGGGTGGGCGTCAAGGGCAGCACACGTAATGAGCGCCGCGATACCAACTGTCCTTCAGCCAGGCGCCTTCGTATGGTTCGAGAAGACACAGCGGCCCCTAGTGAAGGTGCTACCTGTTCCTGGATGGCGGCCGATGAAGCAGTTGGCTGTACGCGTGCATTTCTGACTATGTGGCGGTCTTCTCGATGACTGGTCTGTCGAGGGCGTCCTGAGCCTGGTCTTCGTGTACATGAAATCTCTCGGGTCCACTGGTCCCAACACCTCCTCACAACACAATCAGAGCGGCCTAATTGACGAGCTACTCGCCTAGCTGACCACCCAGCTTCCATCATCCCGACGATTCTCCCTCTCTCAAACTGCGACAACTGCGTATACTGTCTTCGAACACGGCGTAATGGCATGTCTACCTCAGCTCTTCCTGTGTAAATGATTCAGCACACTCAAACAAGCTTTGGTTACCTGTTTTATACTCCACAGAGTACGATGTTCAACGCCCTCTACCGGCTATACGTAATGCGCAATCACGCTGCATTTCTAATCATTTGCATATCTCCCCGACATGTACCTTCATTGCAAGTTTCGTTACGTTCCCGCAATTATTTCTTGGTGCGCTAATTTTGTTGTCCATGAGTGTATATACTTCAGTGTATCGTAAACCAACAAAGCAGGATATTACATTGAACTTCTATTCTCAAAATCCCCTTTCGTTCAAGATCAACTGCGAAACCGGGCCTATTTTTAATTATAAATACATACGTTTTTTATCCAGTTAGTTTAGTTTGTCAGTTCTTCGTTTTTATTTACTTAAATATAATCAGCACACGTAAAATATCTCTTCATGAAGGAATGTTTATTAAAACGTAACTTAGATGAAAATTTATTTAGAGAAACTGTGGAATCTGTGACCTATAAGGTAGGTGACCCAAAGGTAACCATAGTTAAGCTTTGCTGATTTTTTATAATTTAACGGTTGCGGGAATATAAAAAAAATCTAGGGGTCATCACCCTGAACCTTCTCTAAACAAGATGTATTGATATTATTTTTCTTAAAACATATTTAGTTTGTTTTACAGTTATTTTATTAAAAAAGTTACTCTATGGCCACCTTCGGAGCATGTGAACCTAAGGTGGCCCACATATTTATTTTGTTAAAAATTATATTTTCCAGGAGTTGAAAGGACACTTAACACTTTATGACTAAATTCAGTATTTTATAAGGTGCTAGTTTTACATGCCTAAAGTCCTAATTCTAAATATGCGTACAAAATATAGAGGGAAAAAGTCTTTCAAAAAGTACACTTAAACTTTTTGATTCTGTCGCCTTGTGTAAGTCTTTCAATCTGATTCAATGCAAAAAATATGCTTGAAATCTTTGATTTTTGTCACTTTTTGTGAGTCCTTCACACTGCTCGTGGACATATCTTAAACATTGGGTGCACAGTCTCATATCAATTATTTTGTGGTCAGGTGGTCAGGTTGGCGGGCTACCTTGTGTACACATCTCAGCACAATGTTTTCACAAATAAACAATGTCATTACCATGAAATTCTTAAACTGTGACAATACGTTCTGAATGAGTAGTGACCGAACTTTAATAAAATATTCAACAACTTGCATTTAACAAAACTTTACACGATTAAATTTAATTTATTACTTACCGGAAAGTAAGAACAACGATGCTCAAAAACAAATTTCTTCTCAGTAATGGCCGATGTCTCGTCGAAATGACTTAGTTTTCAGTAGCCAGCGCTATAGTGCGACAGCTGTCAATTAGCAGGTGCCATACACCGACTATTTTGTGTATTACTATATTAAATAAGCAGATGTCCACCTTGTGCACTCTGGCCACCTTTGGGTCACCTATCTTAATACATATGTTACCGGCAAAGTGTGAAATGCCGGCATTCTATAGAATGCCTAGGCAATGTATAGAATGCCTGATGGCTTTAGGCGAAGTATGAAATATCAGAGTTTTGTAAAGATTTTGCATACTTTGCCTAGGCATTCTATACAATTCCTAGGCATTCTATAGAATGACAAGTATCATTTAGGGAAAGTGACAGAAGAGCACAACAAAAGCGTTTATTGGTCATCACAGCAGAACTGAGATTGAAGTACTTGTTACAGTAGATAACACTGGATTGGCACTTAGAACTGTACTTAATTTTCTTCTTTCACACAAAAACACTTCATATTTTGGCACTTAGATAACACTGGAATGGCACTTAGAACTGTACTTAATTTTCTTCTTTCACACAAAAACACTTCATATTTTCGCACTTTAGGTCTTGCACATTTATATTTCACGAATTAGTGAAGAATTGCTAAATAAGAAGGATAGGGTGTTGATACCAGTGAAAACAAGTAGAAAACAACTGGAATGAGCTACTTGTTGCAGCAGGGAAGACTGGAATGACATTTTGAATTGCACTTAATTTTCGTTTTCACACAAAGACACCTCATAGTTTGGCATTTCGTCTTGCACATACACCTGACGAATCCTTGGCCGCTTCCTGTGGACTGAGAAGTGGCAGCCGATCGGAGAGCAATTTCATGGTCAGGAACGTCTTCCTCTTTGATTAAATCCTTTGGACATACGGTGAATTCTGATCTAGCATAGAGTTGCTTCAGGATTTTTTGTGCAGTTCCAACCTGGTAAAAGCCATCCTCTGTGATGCTCATAACAACTGTTAACAGATTTCGCGAGTCTCCCCGCCCTTTGTCAACATCGGGAATGGGAACTCGCACAGTGGCTCCCAAAGGCACAGGAGGAAATTTTTTGTCAGAATCCCATTTCATTTTTTTGGCCTGCATTTCGAGGTTTGATTTCGATTCCATTTTATTTTTGATAGCTTTCTCAATATTGAAGCAAACAGTGCACAAAATGCTAACCCATAACCTTCTACTTCGTTGTCGTCAGCATCGTCTTTAGGGGGATGCCAACAGATGGCATGAACGTTTCGGCTACACTTTCGACATGTATGAGCACCACTGGTTTCTTTTAAGCAGATGCAGCAGGTAGTGGAAGAAGAAGGGTCTTCGGTAACCACGGAAATGGAAGGCTCTTCGATAACCATGGCTTCACCACTGCTTTGGTTTCCGTCATCATGGATTGCATTCTCATGCATGTCTTCTACAGAAACCGCTGTCTCTTGCATTTCTTCATCTCTGTCTTCCTGCTCTTGTGTTGTTTGTACTGTCTCAATTATGTTTTCGAGCTCTTCCTCTGTTTCCACGTCTTGTAAAACATCGTCAGGTAGGAACGACGTTGTGAGGCCTACTTTAGCTTTGCAGCCAAAGAGAGCTTCGTAAGGTGATCTTTTAATCCCAGAATGAAAAGTTATGTTCTTCATAAGTTGGACGAATCGTAACCCCTCACTCCAGCAGCCAGTTTTTTTGATATTGCATCCAAGCACACAGCATACTTTCGATGTCCTGGTTAGCTCTTTCGACGCTCCCCTGGCTTTGTGAGTGGCGCGGCTTACCATGGACAATCTTCAAGGTGGGCCAGTACTCCTTCAGGCTGCTTAACACATTGTTTGCAAATTCCATGCCGTTATTGGACTTTAGAATCATTGGAGCAGCAAGCAACGTAAATATGTCTACGAGCTTGTATGCTACTTCTTCTGCCCTCTTTGTTTTCAGGGCCCTGAGAACCACGAACTTGGTGAGATGATGTTGGTACACCATTATAAACTTGTATTCCCCATCAGGATAGGATTGAAAATCGATAAGATCGACCTGACAGTGGGAGTTGAATTGAGAAAAAACCATTGGCTTGACCATAACACCTTTTTTGACACCTTTTTGTTTTTTCTGGCAAGGCTCACAAAGGTTAATATACAGTTCAATATCACGACGGGTAACGTTCTTGTATTTGGATGAAAGTTCTTTCAACATTCTATCCCGTCCTCCATGACCAACAGCTAAATGAGCCTTATGAAGTACGTGAAATAACTCGGAGTCCGCGACATAAAACTGTATGGCACTTACACCTTCTTTGACAGGATAGATCAACTTACTCTTATTTTCCACCATAATGACATCATAGTGTTTTACCAGCCAATAGTCCCGTGGTTCTTTCTTAATGGTCGTCTTAGCCTTTTTCACATCGTCCACTAATTTTTGGTAACTGGTTTCAGTTAAAAAAACACAGTTTTTAGCAGAATTGGCTCTTACTTGAGATAATTCATCGTAGAACCGTTGTTGCATATCAACATGGCGTGAATCCTGTCTTGGCACTACACTCCCTTCCGTCATGGTCACACAACAATCCACGGGGAAATGTCACGGGAGAGCGTCTGGGGAACCTCAGCCGGATAATACACGTGCACTGTGGAACCTCAGCCGGATAATACACGTGCACTGACGTCGTGAGAAAACTTAAGCTTCGATCGCCATTATCAAACAACGACCCAAGAGCCCCCGCCGGCCAGTTACCTACTTTGCCGAACGGCAATCCGGCATTCTATAGAATGCCTAGGCAATGTATAAAATAGCAAAGCATTTCATATTTTGCCTGAAACAATCAGGCATTCTACACATTGCCTAGGCATTCTATAGAATGCCGGATTTCACACTTTATCGGTAACACATACACTCATTAACAAAAAAAAACGACGCACCTAGAAGGAGTTGTCCGATGGAGACAAAAATTGGTGGAGAGGAAGATTATGTACAGAATAGAAAATTAAAATTTCAGACAAATTGAATGATTTATTTCAGAGTTACATAATTACAAAGTAACGAACTCAATAAGGTGTTGACCCACCTCTACCCCGACTGCAAGCTGCCACAGGACGTGGCATAGAGTGATAAAGCTCCCTGATGGTCTCCTGCGGTATTTCTTGCCAAATTTGCTTCAATTGTCGGGCTAGGTCATCCACATTCCCTGGTTGATGCAGTCGCCTTCCCATCATATCCCAGACATGCTCGATTGGAGAGAGATCTGGGGATCTGGCTGGCCGAGGAAGTGTTTCACAAGCTGCAAGACAGGTCGTAACAACACGTGCCATATGTGGTCTGGCATTATCTTGCTGAAAAATAAGGCCAGGGTACTGCAAAAGGAAGGGTAGCAAAACAGGTCTCAGAATGTCGTCGGCGTACCGCTGTGCTGTAAGTGTGGCGCTAATGACGACCAAAGGGGTCCGGCTATCAAGGGAAATGGCACCCCAGACCATAACTCCTGGTTGAGGGCCTGTGTAGAGTGTAATAGTGAAAGCAGGATCGGCATGCTGCCCTGGGCGTCTCCAGACACGTCTGCAACGATCGTCAGGACACAGTTGGAACCGGGATTCGTCGCAAAACACTATACGTCCCCAGTCAGCATCATTCCAACCGGATCGAGCCAAGCACCACTGTAACCTGACGGTGTGCAGACATGAGTGGCAGGTGGCGTAGCGGGCGGTACGAGCGTAGATGTCGCTCTCTCAGCCATCTGTGAATGGTCATGGTGGACTCTCGTGTGCGGGTCGCACGTCTGATGGTTGATAACGATGATTCAGGCGCTGTGACAGCTGATCTGACAATCACTCTATCCTCCCGCTCTGCTGTGGCCCTAGGTCGACCCCTACCTTCATGACGCTGAAATCCGCCATTGTCCACCCATTCCTGCCAGCATCTTCTAATTGCCGCATCAGTTCGACCCACATGACGAGCGATTCTCTGATTTGCCCAACCTGCCTCTTTCAATCCAATGGTTCGACCTCTTTCAAACTCTGACAGTTGCACATAATGAGCTCGAATCCTGTGGCGAGGCATTTTTTCAGTCGTTGAAAGGTATCCTAACTCGCATTGCAATAGAAATTTTGACCATCAGATTGAGAATCGCTTCTTATGTACACCTGCTGAGTGCGCAGTTCCGATGCGCTGTAGCTCTCTCTATTCATTCATTGGACACCAAAGTTTAATCATTTGCATAGGCGGTCCCAATGTCTTTGCATACGAAATTTCATTACAATCGGACAACTCCTTCTAGGTGCGTCGTTTTTTTTTGTTAATGCGTGTATTTTAAACATGATAAAAAAATTTTTAAGCAAACTAAGCGATTCCCAATGGGTTTCACAATTTCTGGTTCTTAGTGCAACATATATTTAAATTAATTTGAGAACAATTTGTTACTTAAACAGGAAAGCAAACCAAATTTCGAATATTTCAGATATGTTGATGACATTCTGATTATTTAATTTGGTACTATTAAATGTCGAACCTGGAGAAAATAATGAAAGACAGAGACATCTCTAAATCTACCAAGATTAGGATTGTGAAAGCAATGGTTTTTCCCGTGATGATGTACGGTTGTGAGAGTTGGACATTGCGAAAGAGGGAAAGAAAGAAAATCGACTCCTTTGAACTCTGGTGCTGGAGAAGACTTCTGAGAGTACCATGGACTGCAAGGAAGACTAACAAATGGGTTTTAGATCAGATTCAGCCAATCTATTCGTTGGAAGCATTGATTTTAAGGCAAAAACTATCCTATTTTGGCCATATTATGAGAGCGGATAATTCCATTGAAAAGATAATCATGCTTGGGAAGGTAGAGGGGAAGAGAAGAAGAGGAAGACAACGAAGAAGATGGTTGGAAGATATAAAGGAAGCTACCGGGAATTCTTTGCAACAACTAAGATATGCAGCAAATGATAAATCTGTTTGGAGAGCCTTAGTACATGAGGTCACCAGAAGTCGTAAACGACTTGATGGAACCTAACAACAACAACAACAAAAACTATTAAACAATTCAATTATTTTTTAAAAATTTAAATAAAAGTAATAAAGATCTAAAATTTAAAAAAGAATTAGAAACAAATGGAGAGTTAAAGTTTTTAGATATCAAATTGGAAAAAAAATAACAAAAAAATTGTTAAGGAGCATTACCAAAAATGTTTTCCAAAGTGATCACATTTAAAATTATTATTCAGGTCACAAAACTCATATCAAGAAAAATATATAAGAAAATTACATAAGAAGATTAGATTGCAACACCAGTTATGAAGATGTGTAGAAAGAAAAAATAAATGACATGACTCTTCTTCTAAAGAAAAATATTTACCCACTTAAGATTATAAAAGACCAAATTAGATCTTACAATATGTTCAAAATTAAAGAAAAAATAAATAAATTTGATAATCCCTTATCCTAATGAAAATAGTTTTTTATTATAAAAATTATGTAAATCATTCAATATTAATGTTGGCTGTAGATATAAAAATAAAATTTAAAATTTACTTTGTAAGAAAATCAATTATCATGAAAATGAAAATGAAATGGGTTTGGTTTATAAAATTGTTTGCAAAACTTGCGGGAATTTTTACATAGGCGAGACAAAAAGGACCCTAGGGGAACGGGTTTCTGAGCACGGAAGAGCCCTAAAAAATAAAAACATGGAAATTTCCGACATAGCATACCATTGTTTACAAAAAGGTCATGTTATGGACACAAATGTAAAAATTCTGTAGAAAGAAACTTAATTAAAATTGAGAAAAATTTTAGAAAGTTGCATTATTAAAATCCTAAAAGTAAGAACTTCAACAAATGCGAAGGAACCTTCGTAGATCATAATATTATTATGCTTATTAAGGATTATAAGAATTATTAAGGAGCAAAACATTTAAAAAAAATCTAATTTAGAGGACACCTGTTAGTCGCCTTTTGAAAACTATAACAGCAATAAAAATAACTAAACAAAATTCACTCAATATTGTAGACGTTAAAAAATTATAACTATAAGAAATAAAAATTAGCCGAACACGAAAACAATTAAAAATAAATGATACATATACGATTAAAAAGCTCCAACCAGTTTCAAAAGCGAAAGAACTGTCTAATATCAGTTTTCTTCATATTAGTAAAACAAGTTGAAATCAATTACAAGAAAAAGAAATTTTGTGTTAAAGCATAACATTAAGGGCGAACCATTAATCAAACAAAACCCAGGAGGATATTGAACGTTTAAATAATCAATTTCAAAAATAATTAATAAGTTCTAGAATTAAACGTATTCGACAGGAATCGAACCTGCAACCTTCGGTCCATTAGGTCACGGGGATTACATTCAAATTATTGTTGAGTATGGCTAATCACTACCTCTGTGTGTTTGTGTGACGCAATGAGAGAAGAGCCAGAGAAATATAAAGTATGACAATAGTATTTGGTGTAAGAAAAAATTAAAAAAAAGAAAAAAAAAAGCACATTCTCCATTTTAATATTACCAACAAAAGAAATAAATTAAAAAATGAATGTTTTCTTCTTTTAAATAAGGAATACATGTCTTCTAAATTCTGTCCAGAGAAATGTCAAATGAATTCAAAAGAACCTCGTTTCCGATTTGACATTTCACTGAATAGAATTTAGAAATCGAAAATGCATTTTAATTCTGAACTATTTAATAAATTTATTACAGAATGAAAGGACCAACCAGATATTTACCATGTGGTTTTTTTATTTCTGATTTTTGGGATATAATTTTCTTTAAGAAACATAATTGTAATTTTTATTTAAAGACTTTGAAACAAAATTCAATTAATACTGAAATCGAATAATTTTTTTTTTTTTTTGAAGAATGATGGATGTTGGAAATTTTTAAGTGTTTTTTTCTGAAATCAGCATTAAAAAAAAATTGTAACAAACAGCCATTACTTCTCAAACAATTTTTTTCATTGCAAGCCTGTCAATTCTATGATATTTGTCATTTCGAGTGTCAATTGAAGTAGGTTATTTTGATTATAATTCTTGCTATTTTTTTTTCCCTGAAATTGAGATGACCGCGTTTAATAATAAGAAGAAAATTGAAACAAAAAAAGTTCATGTCAAAAAAAAAAGTTAAAGAATTTAAAATAGTATTCTTTCAGAATAAAACCAATCTTTGAAATTTTTGCTTTAATCTTTGAAATGATGTCGAAATAACAGAGTTTTATGTTGACACACATTCATTCCTACCTTGGTAAGTTCAATGGTGTGCTATTGTGAGTTGATTTCTAAAGGAAATTCATGTGTTGTGATTGCATGGAGCGTTACTTTAACATTATGAATCAGCCAAACACCTGTAAGGAAAATAAAGAATTATATAGTTTTCAAAACAATAAAAAATGGAGTAGATGTGGAGATTAAATGAGGATTTGATTAACAATTATGAACTATACAACAATGAATATTTAATTATTAGTGGCCCATTTCGGAGATATTGTAAATGCGACCAAAATCAGTAGCTATTGCGTTTGTCCTGTCTGCCCGTCCGTCCGTGTGTGTCCCTTTCTAACAACTCCCGAATGGAGTAGGAATAACACCGTAAGAACAGAGTATTTTCAAGGGCTTTTGTTCGAGATACTTCCGCTATTATCGTAAAATGTTAGAAATGCAACCATTTCTTTTACAGTTCTAGCTATAGCTTGGTAGGTAAAGTCTCAGATTAATTTGCTGGAGGTTGTCGGTTCGAATCCGTATACCTCCTTCTTTTTTTTCTCAATGTCCGCGTATTTTCTTTTTCCGTTTTTTCCTATTTTTTTCTTTCCCTTACGTTAATGCACTTCCTTTTTCTTGTATTTTTTTCTTGCGTGCAAATAATATCTGTAAAGTTTTAAACTATATATTTTTTTACGAAGTCAAACAGCAGAGAAAGAATAAGTGCTCAAAATTACTTTAGTAAATAATACTAAAACTAGGTATTCTCCAAAACAAATTCGTTAAATTCTTAAGATCCTAACTTATTTCCATGAACTGGTTTTTCTAGGCCTATCTTGCTTCTATATCTCCTATTTGGCTGACTAGCAAAGTTCAATTTTTACTTACATCGAATAGTCGGATTCGCTTGATGACCACTTGTAGAAAACTCAATCTCTTTTGACTACGCTGTTTGTCTTTTGCCGTATCGCTATATTTCTCGGAACTCTTCTTTTCCTAATCCAAACGACTATCCCGGCATTAGGGTTATTCTTCGGCAGTAGTTTTCTCACGTCATCTGAACTATTCTAGGAGGATCAATTTCTTCAAGTTAGCAGTAGTTATCGTCTCTCTGTTT
>JAFIDM010125718.1:0-10838 GCA_023159025.1 Thereuonema tuberculata | reverse complement strand
ACAGGCTGTTTCTTTAGAAGAATTTTTAAAGAATAAATTAGTCTATACTTTAATGTGCCACACTCACTTTATATTCTCATTCTTTTCATATTCCATCTTAAGCAAAGATTGTAATGTGATCGATAATATTGAGTATAATATTGAGTATTTAATAACAATAAGCGTTTTCGTCCTCAACGCTACCTGTAGAGTCTGAAAATAAAAATAAATTTCGCCCAACTTCGTGGAGCCCCTCTGAAAAGATTCCAGTAAGCCCACATTTACTTGAACCAGACCTATTCGTCAGCATTTTTTTATGTGCCTGTGTGCTTTATATCTGTGTGTGTGGGTAAGTATGTCTTTCTGTAATTATTTATATATTTAAAAATAATTAACATATATAAGTACTGTATGTATGCATGTCTGTATCGATAAGAAGCGTAATTGATTATGTCTGTAATTGGAAGGCATATATATATACTTATAGGCATATATTAATTGTATATATACATACAAGCGATTTTAGTCTACAAAGAGATTAATTAAACAGTAACACATACTTGATAATTATATAAACCCCACAGAAAAACCGTGTTTTATTTAAATAATACGAAGCGGAGAGAGTCGATGTCAATTTTATTTGTTAACGTCCCACAAATTTAAGCCTTTTAATTAATCTGTTAAACAGCAATTATCTGAAAGTTGTGAGAGATAAGCTGTAGATTAGTATAAAAATGAACAAACTCGTTTATCCCATTTCAAAAAAAAAAAAAAGTATCTATAGTTTGATACGAAAGCAGGGTTAAATAACACTGTAATTATTTTCCTGCTAATTTCAATGCCTGCAGTTTCTAGCGCTCGAATGTGTAATTGAAGATGACTCATGTGATAGCCATCTGCATTGTCACTGTAATGAGATAAATTATTTATTTATTGTGAATTATAGCAAAGAAATAATAAACGGTCTTCCAACCACCTCTCTTAAAGTTTCTCTCGTTATTTATGATGGTTTAATAACTCGTTGTCCAAATGTCGCTGAGGAAGCGAACTCACCTTAGCTATGTCTCCTGGAACTTCGTAATTTACTTGTGATTGACAGGTGAAATTAGAAGCCAGTCGGCAAATTATTACGTTCACTAGAACCAGGTTGAAGAGCGAATTGAATGAGTTAAAGAGAATATTGAAAGGAATGCTAAGACCCATGGTTAAGTCTAATGAACTATTACAGGGTGATGATTGAACTGTTACAAAAGTTGCTCTATTAATTGTAAACGAGAAGATATTGAAGTGGATAGATTAATACAGTTTAAAATTTAATGTTAAAAGATTTTTATTACACAGCATTAATAAGGTAATTAAGAATTGGTTGATCTTTCTTTATTTGCATTATATCGAATCTATTTATAATCAGTCTCAATCACAAGAAAGAAGTCTTTTGAAAGAACATAAATCCCACTTTCATTGAGATATTCGTGTGTTTTTTTACAAAGAAAGTAATATAAACGAAAGGTCTCAGTCTACTTTTAAATAATAATATCTACCTAATAAAAACAATATCAATTTTCCGTTTTCAGAAAAAAAAATTAAACACGAATCAAGGATTGTTAGGCATTGTTAGGCATTGCATTGTTAGCATTGTTCGGCATTGTTAGCATTACATTGTTAGCATTGTTAGCATTGTTTGCATTGTTTGCATTGTTTGCATTGCATTATTAGGCATCGATAGAATTTCATTGCTTAGGTTCTAATGCGTCTCTGTTGAAATTTTTTTATTGTTAAGT
This sequence comes from Thereuonema tuberculata, assembly GCA_023159025.1. NCBI lineage: Eukaryota > Metazoa > Arthropoda > Chilopoda > Scutigeromorpha > Scutigeridae > Thereuonema > Thereuonema tuberculata. The sequence continues at coordinate 9,078 of JAFIDM010125718.1, read as the reverse complement.
TTCACGACAAAGATCAGGACAAAGATTTACACATGAAAAGATATGTGCAGATCATTTTTTGTCCATAAATATCAAGATCCAAGAAGATCCATTCATCTGTTCTTAGAGAATATACACATGTATAGACTGATTTTATAAAACGAAAATATAGGTATTAGTTATATATAGGTATATACAGTCGAACCTCCGTATATCGAAGTAGCAAATTGCCGGAAAATAATTCGATATATAGAAATTTCGATATATAGAATTTTATCACAATTACTCCTAAAACATTAAAATTAAAGCTAATTTTCATATACGAAACTCAATTTCTAATTTATATGCGAATCACATTAAGTGAAAGTTCATACAGGTAATTAAAAAATGAATAAATATGAAAGATTTATTGAGTACTACATACCTTTAAATAAAACAATAATCCAGACAGTGGTTACAATGATCACAATTACATTTTTTTAAAAAAAAAACTTCGAATATCTTGCTGAACAGCCAGTTTTGCGGAAAGTTCATCAAAGAAATGTTAGCTTGTATTCAGTCCACTAAAAACTTCTTAGGAACATTCTCCGCGAATTGAAGTCCACGACGCGACGTATTGTTTCAAACGCTTCTCGCATTTCTTACTTCGGTAGCTTGGAAATGTTTTCAGATTCATTTACTTCCTCTGGTTCTTCGATTTCTTTTTCAGTTTCATGAAACGAACTCAGTATGTCTTCGTCTGTAGGATAATCAGCAACGATTTTTTATAATAGTTGACCCTGTGCTTGCGGGAATACTAAATTTAGCTGAAATATCTTTTTTGCGCATTCCGCTATCTATATTCTTCAGCAATTCAACTTTATCCACACTTTTATCCCAATAAGTCTTGAAAAAAAATTTCGATATAAAGAGATTTTTTCGATATATAGAAACAGTTTTTCTATGTAATGAACATGGAGATTTGCTAAGAGTTCGATATATAGAAAATTTCGATATGTGGAAGTTCGATATATGGAGGTTCGACTGTATTTACAGCTGAAGCACTGTTTTTGGTTTTTATATTCCCTAAACAGTTTAGGTCATACGTTATAATTTAATTTAAAAATTATTCCATCTTGGCTTATCTTAAAACTTTTCCAGCGACCATAAAAGACAATCATTGCTTTTGTATATTCGTTAAGGATCATTATCTTCAGTAACATATAAAAGATGATTTTTATTAAGAGTAGTCATATGATTTTAACCTTTATAAATATATTATCTGCAATTGTATGGAACTAGGCCATCCCGCCGTTTACACGCGCTTGTTTTTCTATATCAGATATAATTTGGTTAAGTAAGAATATTATACTTAAAATATTGCAACAATTCGGCAATGATAGTTCTAATTGTCATTTTCGAATTACAAATAAACAGACGGATCGGAAATAAATAAACAATCTTGAGATTAAAAAAAAAAAAGGTTGAATACATTCATTATTGATGGGGGGAAGGACACATAAGCCGAAAAAGAACACAAAGTGAGTTGTAGTCCCCGTGGCCTAATGGATAAGATGTCTGACTTCGGATCAGAAGGTTGCAGGTTCGATTCCCGTCGCGGACGTTTTATTGTAAAAATTATTTTATTTTTCATTCTCACAGGAAATTTCGCCAGACAGACAGAGAAATGAAAGATTTTAGTAATATAGATTGTTCAATTGCTTTTTAATTGTACTTCATTTAAAATTTTTATAGCCTTTTTCTTAAATATATTTTCAAATTTATTATACAGAATACTTCAGTTATAACATCGTTTTTCTTTCATGCACACTTTAAATAGTTTTCTAACATGAAGTACGTGATAAAGAATTTTCCTCGTGCAGTCAATGAAAAAAGATAAACCACCAATCTATAATTTTTGAAGTAGAAAACAAAATTGCTAGACCTGTAATCAAATTTCATTGGAGTTTTATCAGCTGTACAGATAGTACCCGTGGACATCTCTACGCACGACTAATAACAGATAACGGCTTTCTCTTTCGAAGCCGTTGTGATCGCCTGAGATTCACTGCTGATTTCAGATGACCACAACACGCAAAAGGGCGTCAGCATACTTAAGTTCCTAAGAAATTCCATAATACCTAGTATAATTCAAAAACTATTTCATAATAAAATAAGGTAATTCGCTGTTTTTAATCACATTTTTTAAACATTAACTATAAATCTAATAATATCACTTACCTATTTGCATTATTTCATCCAAAAAAATTATATTATATATATTTATAGTAAAATACTGTTGCAGGTAGACTTTAAAATACTACTAACTCATGTAAACTTATTTATTTTGTTATTATAGGTTTTTAGTAAAAAAAAAATTAAAGATAAACAAAACCCTTCAAAGTACAATAAAATATATAATAAAATGTATAACATTACACCATTTTAAATCTTCTTCAATATTCTGGTAATATTCTGGCGATATTTCGCGAAGAAAGAAGATTTAAAATGGTGTAATGTTATATTATATAAATAGAAGATCATAAGTTATTAATACAATAAAATGTAGTAAGGTTTGAAAAATTTCATTCAAATGAGGACATTTCTCAGGTTTATAAGATTGTTTAAACGATATAATTTTGAGTCGTTCAAGACTGAAAAACACACATACAAAAAGTTGATGCATTGGGATGGCATCATAATTCTAAGACAATTTACCTACTGTACATTAATTCCTATGAGATGTTGATTAAAATTTAAAGCTGTGTCTTTCTAAACTTAACGGCCGATTTCTCCCAAAAATCGCCAGAAATTCCTGGATTAAGTACAACTGAAACCCATTAAGTTACGATGTGAGCTAAGACTAACACTATTTGGTGAAACCGGTCGTTGATGTAGTTCCCGGATTAAGTGTGCGACATTATGAAATGTAATTTTTGTTGTTGTCTACTAGAGTAATTTAAGGTCTGTTTTAATTTTTAAATATGAATAGGTAAAGTTAATTCCATTTTTTAATTTAATATTTATAAGTTATTCACGTAACCAATGTTTTCAGAAATCGAAAAGTAAAACCAACAGCTGTAGCACATGTGAGACTTGCAGGGCAGCTCTCCTGCGTTACACACAGAACTGGAAAACGATATAAGAGATTTAATAACAGCAATAAGCAAAACTGTCAAAAAGTTAAAAAATAATTTCTGTTTTTTTTTCATCAAGCTAATCTGAAATTATCAAATGTTTTTTAGAATTAAAAAACAAAACAAAAACAAATCATTGAAACTGGCTTTATTGGACACCTCTTTCCATTTAATCTGAACATTGAAAATTACAATTTCCATCTGATGATGTTAACATTGCTGTATTTCATATTTATTAATTATATTCGATAATAATATGAGGAAATTAGCAGAGACTATTTTTCTTAGTCTGTAGGGAATAGTGATGCATTATCATTTTTTTTTAAACTATTTATTCATTTCCGTTTTCTTGTGTCCATTTAAATAGTGAGATACTGATCCTCGATTTTAATAATATAGTTCCTAATGGGAACAGTCCTAAAAGGGAAGGGAATAATCATAACTACCTTAGGGTATTCGTTTTAAGAAGGGTAAATAATAATAAAAAAACTATCAAGACAAGCATCGGGTCACTAAACGCCCCGAGAATCAGCTATGAATCAACTCGCCTTGTAACCCATTAAAAAGAGCGGGAAATGAGTACTGCGAATAATATCAGAGGTCTAATACGGCATTCACAATTGAAACACAAAAGATTCAAGAAAGTTCTCTTTTAAAACGAGAGAAGCATATGTATGTTATTAGAAAAATATCAGAATTCTGCACTTTATTATAATAAAACAGTTTCCAGTTGATTTCTTTTTTTAAGTGAGCTAATTACTTTCCTGTAGTGCTAAACATATCATTTTGTAAGTTCTGTGAATATGCTATATATGAAGCAATAGGTGACAGAATGGATTCAACTGTAATATGTATAAAATGAGAAGCTTGAAGTATGATGTAAACTTACTAGCATGAAATAATCATTTCAGAAAATTCTACCTTGATTTTTCAAAGCACAGTAGTGTTGAGGTTTTTAAAAAAATAGTTTCAAAAAACAAAACTATCAATTCACTGTATGTTCTTTAGCTGAAATATTTCACTGAAAGTAGATCGGCATAAAATAACAAGAATTATATAATCCCACAACTGTTCAACCTTTTGTAGAATATTACATTTTATTTTATTATAGTATTATCTTCTATTGTTAGTTACGATATATTGATTCTCTAGAGTAGATTTATAATTATCAGAATGTAAAAATAACGTTTATGTATCCTTAAGAAGTTTATTAAAGTCAAAGTAGGTTTCATTGGAATATTTAATTTAATGTTCTTTCCTTAAATCTCGCTCTCCACTGCACTACAGTGCCACAGTGCCTTTAAGAGAATTGAGATTAACTCCACAAATTTTGGCACCTGATCAATTTCAATTCAAAACGTTTCTTTTTCGTCTTTTTTCTGAATTATCAAAATTGTGCCAATTTTGGGAGTAAAGTGTTTTGAACTTCACTGTCTATTATGAATAAATAAAGCATCTAATTATGAATAAATTATTAAAATTATAAGAACTTACAAATAATATAAAATAATAATTGATATATAATAAAAGCTAAATCTCTTTCATATTGGTTAAAAATTTGCTAAAAATTCTAATAAAATATGGCCACCAATACAGCACACATTTATTAAAAATATTATTTACATTTAAAATCCAGGATATTACCCATATCATCAGGGGAATCATTTTTTTAACGATTCCTGCAGGAGGTAAACGATTTTTTATTTTCCCTTTTGTTTTACTCAGAGACTTGAAAAAGGTCCACAAATAAAGGCGGGGGACCGAATATGTATATCTGTATTTTAAATGTAAATAATATTTTTAGTAAATGTGTGCTGTATTGGTGGCAATATTTTATTAGCTAAATCTCTTCTTTCCGTGTTATTAATGGATAAATTCAAAAAGCATATCTCATTTCATCAGTTGCTTTTATATTAAGGTACCTGAGCCATATAACGCCATGTATACCTTTAACGCCACCTATCTAATTCTTCATAAACATAAGAGATGGCAGTACTGCACTAAAGTAGTTTGCATTGACATGCCATCTAGTGTTGAAATGAGTTATTAGCAGACCGCCAACATTTTCGAGTGAAATTATATTTCGACTATTTCGTGTTGAGGACTGGTTCTGAAAGGCTGCTACTATATTAAGGTAAGATAAAATATAGATTTTTTTAATGTTCAGCAAAGATTAACTATATAAAACTATATATTTTCTTGATTCTTGAAGATTCTTCTATGTATATAAGATGAAGTTATTTTTAAAATTCGGAAATTGTAGACAAACAAGTGTATCATGTGACCCATGGGCTCAGTAACGCTTTAACGCAACTTTAACGCCCTAATAAACTTTTTATTTTTTGTAAGCTTACTTCTCTAAAGCTTTTTGAGTTAACTGAAAAATATTGTTTTTTTGTGATATTTTGTCTTATTGTCTCATTTCATTTAAAAGGAGAGAATATTCAAATTAATTTTTACATTTCCTCTTTTGGTTTAGCAACAGATTAGAAAGACTGTGTTAATTTCAAGTGATTTTTTATTATTTTTTACAGAAAGTCAAATTTAATTGCCTTTTACCGTAATTTTGTACAAATAATGTTTACAATGATGGAATAATTCTTAATATTAAATAAGTGAAGTTACTAGAAAGTAGGTGGCATTAATTGGATCAGGTGTTTCTAATAACGCCAGTTTGCAAAGTTTTCTTATTTGAGTTCTCATACTTCTCCAGTAAAAGTTATCATATGTTTCATTATGGTATGCTTCAAACAGAAGATTAAACTTTGTTGGTCATAATTTTCGTGTTTCGATACATCTTATTTCCAGACTTACAGTAATTTAAATGTTAAGGTGGCGTTATTTGGGCAGCGTATTTTATTTGGTTTATGTTATGTTACGCTGTAGGACAGCAGTTTTAATTAAATAAGATTACCGGTATATAAAAATAAACTAGAACTATATTTCGATCTAAATTAATGGAATGACAAAAAGTAAAAAAAAATATCATATTTCAATTGATATCATTAATATTGATCTCCAGATTATAGATTAATAAAAAAATACTAATTCACTATTAAAGTTTATGATGTAATATTTATATATTTAATAAATCATATATATTCTATTAAATATCTTTAGATTAATTGTTATTAAATAATAGTATAATATTAATTTACTCCTAAAGTTTATATCTAGAAAATTATCTAGAAATAAACTTAAAATGTTATGAAACAAACAATTTTCCTAAATTTTATTTAAAATGAGAATTAGAATTTTTGGTTATATTTTCTTTAAATATTATTTATTTACTAACAGATCTATTTTTAAAATAAAATAGATCTTTAAATAAAATTAACTTCACTAACGGAGTAGCGGAAAGGCTTCTGTTAAATATGAGGCTTAAGTTCAAACTGAACACATAAATACTCTCGAATGGGGGTATTCTATTACCTTTAACATCTTGATAGTAGAATATTTACTTGATTTAAATTCACCTTCTGACTTGAAACATACTTTCCTTCTAGATTTTAATTATTTCTTAAAGAATATGCGCATTTGAAAACAGTGTTTTTGTCTAATTTTTTTTTAATTCGTGAAGAATTATGAAAGCAGCTTCCACTGGATATCACGATCTTCAAATGAATAATAAGAAACGCGATTTTGATGAAAGGAAGGTAGATTAAGCAAAAGGTTCCCGCCTAAATGTAGCCTATTTATTTCTAGGTTTTCACTTTTTTTTTTTCCTTAGTAGATAAAACTTATTTTAATGGAAGTTCAGAAGACGAATTCACTAAAGGCTTTATAGTAATGTACTGTCCATTTTTATTATTAAAATAAAATAGAAAAGATTATAAATTTAAAGCAAGTCTAGAAGTTACTTTAACTCTTCAAAATTTCCAACATTAATTATCTATTTTTTCTAATACTAAATTATATTTTTTAATATTATTTAATTATTATGTTTTCAGACCTACATTATTAGAAATTGTCAAATTGCTTCGATCTTATTAAATTTTGCTATTTATATTCCAATTTCATAGATATATTTTTCTGAAGATTTAAAGACATTTGTATGTCCTTAAGTAACTCCAGCAATAACGTATTGACCTTAAGTCAAAGTTCAAAATCTTTAAGACTTTGGTCTTATTGTTTTAATTAGAATGTTATGTTTCTAATCTTTATTTCAGGAACATGCCACTGAGTCTTTTTACATTAAAAACAATGCACTTTTTTTTACATTAAATGTTAACATATTGTCGAATATGATCAGATCTGATTAAGGCGTTTATAAACTTTATTTTTTAAGACCATTTTGAATGCTAAATCACAGCATCATTGATATACAGATATTAAAAAAAAAAAAAAAAAATATTTACAATATGAAAAGGAGAAATCCTGGTTTAGTTGCATTACTATTTATTTTTATTCTCGAAATTGTTTTTAATTACATCTATAGTTACATTTGTTTTCTATTTGTGTAATTTTAATGAGAATAACAGGAAATGAAAGATCTTAATTTGAAGCAGTGCCCTTATTACAGCGCCGCTTCAAATTATGCCAAATAGATGTTAAAAGATAATAAAGGGTAGGACATAATCCGGATAAAAAACCTAATCCCCTAAATGTATTACATTTCTTTCGATACTGAAAGATCAATGTGTACTGCATGTTAAAATGTGCCAATCCAAAGATTTGATAAGGAGTTCAGTAAAATTTGCACCTGTCTAATCAGGCCCACCACTTGTGCAATCGGGATCCGGGCACCGATTTGGTGACGGGAAGAAGCAGTGATAGGTTAAATGATTACACAGTAAAAAAATTTCGAAATAAAATAAGAATTTAATTTTTCATTGCAAACTTTCATTGAGAAATAGGTTTTGCCATTACAATATAATACTATATTACAATACATATATATACAGAATATATATATATATATATATATATATATATATATATATATATAACAAATGGCGGAAGCGGTGTAATTGAAAATAATTCTGTAATAATAAGATTTTTTTTTCTTTTTTTTTTGTTGTCTTTTGTTAATGTGAACCAAAAACAAAAGTCCCATCTCGCCAGTACTCCTACACCATCTGGCCTCAGTATTACAGTACCGACGACCCCTCATCCCTTGGAATGGGAAGGGGGTTGAAGAATCTCCTGTGCCAATAACGCTTCGAAACATTAGTTTAGAAAAACGAATTTTTTGTGGCAAATATAAGTCACCTATTTTAAGGCCCTATTGTTTTCCTTAATCAGTGGGTGTTAATAAGACACGGAACAACATTTCAAGTTGGCCTTAAAATATCAGAACCAAAATTGCTACGAAAATGCTGTCAAATTATCCAACATTTTAAAATTGAAAAGAATATGTCCATCAAATTTGTTCTCGTAATCATGAAAGGCTCCTGTCTAAAATTTGCATAATTTAGAAATGACTGAGAACTCCAAGGATCTCTTCTACATTTGTAATGTTTGTAGCGTAGAAAAAATATTCTCATTAGGATAAATTAACGATTTTTATTCTGTGTAATTTTCGTTCAATGTTTGGAATTATTCCTTTACCATTTTGAATGGATACTAAATCCAATTGTGTTCCGCATAAATACAGTATGAATACTAAACCCAATTGTGTTTGATGAGATTTCAGATTATATAAATTACAAATTCAATTTATGGAATTTACAATCAGATGTAACGCCTTTCGGTTAGTTATCAGATATGCCTTCAGTAAATTTATGTGATTCCATCAACGATTTGATATTATCAAGTTTCAGGAATCTAATCCGGTTATAGCATTGAAAGCGTAAGACAACGAAAATAGCTTTTTTAAAAATAATATATAGACTTGCATTTCTATCTAACTACATAAATAATATTAAATGGATAATTATTAAATAACAGTTATCCTGATTACAAAAGCAAGTAATAATACAAATTGCTTTTGATGTTTTTTATTGAAGTGCCGTTTTTTATTTAGAAATAAATGTACATTAAT
>JAFIDM010125717.1:0-10838 GCA_023159025.1 Thereuonema tuberculata | reverse complement strand
CAGAGGAGAAAGTTCTAGTAGACACATACAGAATGGTAAGTAAGTGTACATAATTTCTTCTTTTTAGTTGAAATTGGAATTCTTTAACAGTTTTATTAATGACTTATTTTTATTAAAACTGTTAAGAAATTTCAATTTCAACGAAGAAGAAGAAATTATGCACACTTAATTACCATTTTGTATATGTTTGCTAGAACTTTCTCCTGTGACCAATAAATAGCGTATTGACAGAAGAGGAGTAAGATTGTTTGAATTTTGTTTAATCAGAGTACACCCTTATTATAAATCCCTTTTAAAATCAATCACAGACAGCTGCCGAAGAACATGCAATCCATGGATCATTATTCATAATGTTAATAAGATAATTGTAGTTATTTTTTTCCATTTTTTTCCAATCATATCACGCCTGCCATTACAACTCAACTTTAATGGAATGCTACTTGCACTTCATCAAAGAAAAAGTACCAAAGAAAGTCTGGAATTTTTTTCGGCAAAATTCACGTCGTGTAACATTTAAAAAAACTCGCGGAATTGCTCAACGAATCCAGCAAAAGACTCAGAAATACGAAATGCACAGAAAAACTCTTGGAACTCCTGTAAAACGGAATTCTATTGTAAGCGAGATCTCCTCAAGTCGGCAGCCTAGCGCCTAAACCACAGGGCTGTCAAATACAACTTCTACACATAAATTAAAGAAACTTCAAGATTTGGGAAGCAATGCATAGGATGAACAGTTGCTGCTCTGCTCAACCCATAACAATTTTTGAAGACAATAGCTCTTAATTAAGAATATTTCTGATAAGTTGAAGCACATAGAAAATCATTTAGTCGTGACTACAGCCAAGGTACTTCACTACCAGAGTTTCATATCCTTCCTAAATCTTTCAGATTATTGTGGACCATTGATAGATGACAACAATAACAATAAATTTTACGCTTCCTCATCTAAATTAACTCAAACAATTAAAAATTCTCATTAAAAGTTATTATTATATTGATCTACCGGAAGAAACCAAAAAAAGATCCATTCCATTTTTTTTTTCTAAAATGTGGCAAAGTGTTCGTAAGTGATTATAAATTGTTAAAAAGATTTAATTACGACCAATTGTAATTTCTTTAAAATATTAAAAGGATTTTATTATAACCAATGGTAATTTTTTTTGGAATTTTTTTTTACACTTATTTTTAAAATTTTACTTCATTCCACTCACGAATTAACAAGCTTTCTAAGAAGAACCCTAATGTTTTTGGTGATTCAGCAGATCGTCATAAGTAAATAAATGAATTTATAATTGAAAAAAGCCTGTGATGGCAAAGAGTATGAGAAAAAAAAGACCTGAATTTTAAAATGTGGTTGATAGTTTAAAGAGGTCACTTAAAAAATGTACGATGTTATCAGAAGTATATAAGAGGATTGAAAGGCTATTACTATCGAGGAGTGTAAGGGCTCTCCGGTGTTGCCAGCATCGGAACGGTGGCTCTTCACATTCCTTTTTATTGATGAAGTTAATTTCCAGTGACTTATTAGCAGATACGTTCAAACTTAGTTTTAATCAATGTCCAAAAGGATTTCGTTAAATAAAAAATTCATATTTACAAAAAGTCACAGCTAGTGTGAGAAAAAAACGGGAATTGTGATTCAAGTTGATTAAAAGTTAAAACCTTAAACCTAAAAGGCACACGAATGAAGTTTTACTTTTGGATTTGAGGCTAAACAAAATTATCAAAAAAATAAGGAACTTGAATCATTTAGTGCTCGTATAAACATCCTGAATCAACAGAATAAATACTTTGTATTGGGTAGATAAGTATCCACATACAATTGCCTATCTTTCCAATTCGGATCTGGAAAAATGTAACATAAAATTAGAGATTTATGATTAGCACAGTCTAGGTAAAATAGAAGTGAGAAGGTTATTTTCATAATGAAGATGTCCATCAAGTACGGATTTAAAATGGTAGGTGGCGCTATGGGCAGGATCAAATTCCGCACCATTTATGTATTTGATAACTGTTAAAACTTACCACGTCCTAGCGAAGAAGAATCTTAAAGATGGAGTTTTTTTTAAACTGCGACATGTCCAGTAAGTGTTAAAACAATGTCCATCAAGTTACTGTCCAATGAGAATTCAGCTGTTTGCTGATCGCTGTGCAAAATAAATACAACCGTGTTTGCACATGATGATGTATTACTTGCAATACAAAGCTCCAAACTCAGTAAAAAAAGTTCTTTATATTTTCCTGTAAGAGGTCTCTTTTCCTGTAAGAGAAATTACTTTTGGATATTTTCTTATTAAATGTTCTTTCTAATATTTTAATTTAATCACTTTTATTATTAGAAATAAAAACTAAACATCAGCACTACACTTAAACTTGTAGAATCCTGGTACCACATTTTTGGAAATATCTACGAAAGCAGTAAAGATCTAAAAAAAAGAACTTGAGGAGGGCACTCCATAACAACGAGACGAATCAAAAGCCATATCCACTATAATTCTACGTGAATATCATTGTTCTAGATATTTAATTGATAGTTCTAGATATCTACAGTTTTGGCTGTAGGGCCAGATGAGTAAATGGTAACAATAATAAGAACAAGAAGTAAAAATTTTTAAGGTCCATATTTTCGTTTTGTGTTGTCCGATTTTAATTAGTTATAATACAGTTGTTGAATATTATGTTTTGAAGTAGTTTGCAAAATTTCTCTCAAAAATATGCAATATTGCCCGAGATATCAGCTACCAAATTTCAACAATTAAGCATGGCAAAAAGATACTTGAATCAGAGAATGTTAGTAGTCTGAAAAGTATATTTACTTGGATTAAAAACCTATCCAAATATTGCTACCGAACTTTTTCCACACGTTCAGTGGCGCTGGGGATATAAAGTACGACTTGAGCAATTTAATTTAAAATCAGAGAATTTAATCAAAAAGAAAATATGCGAAAGTTACAGATTTCAATTTAACGAATTGAAGATTCGCCCAGGTTCTGTCTTCCTTGATGGTGTCTGTAACGGGACGGTCCTGGCCAACTTGAGTGTCCCAGCGTTATTTTGCTCATAACCTTCTGTATCGGGACGGTCCTTGTCGACTTCTCCCGGTAATTGGATCGAGTTGTGCGGCCAGATCTGTCTTCCTCGTAGTCTTCTGAATCGTGACGGTCCTCGTCAACTTCTCCCAGTAATTGGATGGACTTGTGCGGCCCAGATATCTCTTCCTCGTAGTCTTCTGTATCGTGACGGTCCTCGTCAACTTCTCCCGGTAATTGGATCGACTTGCGCGGCCCAGATCTATCTTCCTCGTAGTCTTCTGAATCGTAACGGTCCTCGTCAACTTTTCCCATGAATTGGTTCCACTTGTTCGGCGCACTGATGAGAATGTCTCCGTGGCCTATCAACCACTAAACGACATCAAACATCTTTCCAAGTGGGGAGTTCTCTCTTCCTCTCTGTGTGTCGCTGCCTGTCAACAGGACTCTTCAGTTTCCTTTCTATCTCTGAACTTGGAGGAGGACCTCTACGGCTGTTCGCCACACACCAACTCCCTTTGCAGCTCTCTGCGCTCCATAACAAGCCCGAGCTCTGCCTCCCTTTCGCTCTGGACGAGTTCACTACAATGATGGAGACCGGGTCGGACTGAGCTAGTCTACACAGGTGGAATGAAGCTGGTTGACTCCATTCTCTAGGGGATCGGACAAATCCGCAGGTAATAATATTTCCTTAAAATTTAGTATTATTCTTAATTACTGCAAAGTCCACATTAACCTTTTCAATATCAAAATGTTCAATGACTTATTTTTATTAAAACTGTTAAAGAATTCCAATTTCAACTACAAAGAGGAAATTATGCACGCCTACTTACCATTCTGTATGTGTCTGCTAGAACTTTCTCCTCTGACCAATAAACAGCGTATTGACTGAAGAGGAGTAAGATTGTTTTAATCAGAGTACACCCCTATTATAAATCCCTTATTAAAAATCAACCACAGACAGCTGCCGAAGAATTATTAACGGGGTGAGTATTTAGATCTGAAGCTTCATTCTTTCTCTTTCTCACACATTTATATATCAAAAAGCAATCCATGGATCATTATTCGCATTATTAATAAGATAATTGTAGTTTTTTTTTTAGTTTTTTTTAATATATCACGAGTGCCATTACATCATAACTTTAATGGAATGCTACTTGCACTTCTGTAAAGAAAAAGTACCAAAGAAATACCAAAGAATCACCAAAGAAAGTGTGGAAATTTTTTCGTTAAAATTCACGTCTTGTAATTTTAAAAAAACTCGCGGCAATGCTCAACGAATCCAGCAAAAGACCTAGAAATACGAACTGCACAGGAAAACTCCTCCACTCCGATAAAACGATATTCTATTATAGGTCAGATCTCCTCAAGTCGGCAGCCTAGAACCTAAACTATACAGTTATTGGATACACTTGCAACTTCTACACATCAATCAAATAAACTTCAAGATTTTGGGGCACAATTCAGTATGAACGGCTGCTGCTCTGTTCAACCCATAATTGAAGACAATAGTTTTCAATTAAGGAATATTGTTGATTAGTTAAAGCACATAGAAAATCACTTAGTCATGACTACAGCCAAGGTACTTCACTTCCAGAGTTTCCTACCCTTCCTTTACGATTTCCATCTTCATGATTTCTGTGGACCATTGAGAGATGACAACAATAACATTAAATTTTACGCTTCCTCTCTTAAATTAACTCAACAATGAAAAATTCTGACTAAAGTCATTGTTACATTGATCTATCGGAAATAATCAAAAGAATCCATTCCATTTTTTTTTTCTAAAATGTGCCAAAGTGTTCGTAAGTGACTTTAAAATATTAAAAGGATTTTATTATAACCAATGGTAATTTTTTTTGGAATTTTTTTTTACACTTATTTTTAAAATTTTACTTCATTCCACTCACAAATTAACAAGCTTTCTGAGAAGAACCCGGATGTTTTTGGTGATTCAGCAGATTGCCATAAGTAAATAAATGAATTTATAATTGAAAAAAACCTGTGATGGCAGAGAGTATGAGAAAAGTAAGACCTGAATTTTAAAACGTGGTTGATAGTTTAAAGAGATCACTTAAAAAATGTACGATGTTATCAGAAGTATATAAGAGGATTGAAAGGCTATTACTATCGAGGAGTGTAAGGGCTCTCCGGTGTTGCCGACGTGGCTAGCACATGTCAGAAGCGCATCGGAACGCGGGCCCTTCACATTCCTTTTTATTGATGAAGTTAATTTCCACTGACTTATTAGCAGATATGTTCAAACTTAGTTTTGAGCAATGTTCAAAAGGATTTGGTTAAGTAAAAAATTCGTATTTACAAAAAGTCATAGCTTGTGTGACAAAAAAGGAGAATTATCAAAAAAAAACATGGAACTTGAATCATTTAGTGCGCTTATAAACATACAGAATCAACAGAATAAATACTTTTTATTGGATAGAGAAGTCTCTAAATACAATTGCCTATCTTCCCATTTTGAACCTGGAAAAAGGTAACATAAAATTAGAGATTTGTGGTCAGCACAGTCTAGGTTAAATAGAATTGAGAAGGTTATTTTCATAATGCAAGATGTCCATCAAGTACGGACTTTAAATGGTTGGTGGCGCCATGTGCAGAATGAAATTCCGCACCAAACATGTATTTGATAACTGTTAAAACTCACCACGACCTAGCGAAGAAGAATTATAAAGATGGAGTTTTTTTAGACTGCGACATGTCCAATAAGTGTTCAAACAAAGGGTGTTAAAACTATGTACATCAAGTTACTATCCAATGAGAATTCGGCTGTTTGCTGATGGTTATGGTGGGCAAAGTAAAAACAGCCATGTTTGCACATGATGATGTAAATACTTGGAATACAAAGCTCCAAACTCAGTAAAAAAAGTTCTTTATGTTTTCCTGTATAAGAGGTCTCCTGTAAGAGAAATTATTTTTGGATATTTTGTTATTAAATGTTGTTTCTAATATGCTTTAATTTAACCACTATTATTATTAGAAATAAAAACTAAAAATCAGCACTATGTCCTATACTTAAGCTTGTAGGCGGTCCTGGTACCACATTTTTGGGAATATCTAGGAAACCAGTATAGATAAAAAAAAAAGAACATGAGGAGGGC
This sequence comes from Thereuonema tuberculata, assembly GCA_023159025.1. Classification (NCBI taxonomy): domain Eukaryota; kingdom Metazoa; phylum Arthropoda; class Chilopoda; order Scutigeromorpha; family Scutigeridae; genus Thereuonema; species Thereuonema tuberculata. The sequence continues at coordinate 4,693 of JAFIDM010125717.1, read as the reverse complement.
ACTCCATAACAACGAGACAAATCAAAAGCCGCATCAACTATAATTCTAGGTGCCATTGTTCTAGATGTATAATTCACAGTTCTAAGTTCTATGGTTTGGGCTACAGGGCCGGACAAGTAAATGGTAAAAAGAATAAGAACATGATGTGAATATTTCTAAGGTCCAGATTTTCGTTTTGGCTAGCTCAAAAGTTTTAATTAGTTATGATAGTTGTTGAATATTATGTTTCGAAGTAGTTTGCAAAATTTCACTCAAAAATATGCAACAGTGCCCGAGATATCAGCTACCAAATTTTAACAATTACAAATGGCCAAAGGCACTTGAATCAGAGAATGTCAGTAATCTGAAAGCAGTGGCGGATCGTAGCTAAAATTAGTTGGGGTGCTGCCGCAAAAAAATTGTAGCCTTTGCTGTAAAATTGTGTAAAAGGAAACAAACATGTATAAAAAGAACCACCAGCACGCCAGGATCGGCACTGTGGAAAAGACAGTGCTCTCTCCCCCTTGCAGCCTCGCGTGTTGCTTCCTAGCATGTCAGTATCGGAACTGTGGAAAAAACAGTGCTCTCTACCGCTTGAAGCCTCGCGTGTAGCTTCCTAACACGTCAGGATCGGCACTGTGGAAAAGACAGTGCTCTCTATCCCTTGCAGCCTCGCGTGTAGCTTCCTAACACGTCAGGATCGGCACTGTGGAAAAGACAGTGCTCTCCCCCCTTGCAGCCTCGCGTGTAGCTTCCTAGCACGTCAGGATGAGCACTGTGGAAAAGACAGTGTTCTCTCCCGCTTGCAGCCTCGCGTGTAACTTCCTATGTGCCCATGCGCACAACAGTCACACCCCACACCGCTGTAACTGTGAAGCTTCACAGTTCCATACAAAGATTTATGTATCGTTTTCATAAATTGGTGAATGGTTACTGACATTAAGCTTAAGGATTATATATTGTACAAGTATACAGAAAGAATTAAAGAAAAAAGGACTGAATTATATTAAATGCTATTGATAATATCAAATATGGAAATAGGGAGTTCTGCAGTTCCACAGTCCTACAGGCGAGCCGCTACTGCTGAAAATTATATTTACTTGGATTAAAAACCTATCCAAATATTTCCTTAAAATTTAATCAAATCCTTAATTAAGAAATACGTTGGTCTTATTTTCCATACTAGCCTTCGTTGCTAACAGGGATACCGAAGATATAGGCTCCGATATAGTCCACTATCAACTTAATTTAATACTGGACTTTAAGTCTCATGTCAGAGAATTTATATAAGAATGATGCAGAGGAAACCACAATTATTCTTGTATAATTACTGCTAAGTTCAATGGTACCATTGAATCAAGGGTACTCAAATTGGATGAAATATGAATACAACTGAAATTCTGACAAAACATACGTTCAAAACCAAATAATTTTGATAGAGGAGGTGGTGCAAATGGGGAAGCATGAGGGTAATGTTGAACATCCAGTATCTGGCTTGTAGAGTTTTGTGCTGTAGTGGAATGAGCGGCAAATAGTTTCAGTTGTTTATCTTTATCGCAGTAGAAGCGCTGGCAGTCAGAGGATCAGTGGATGTGGTGTAGTGCATCAAGTTATGTTGGCGAGTTTTTCAAAACTTTTGAGAGGATAGTTTCATTTCATTATGCAGTCTATCTGTCTCCTGGGTAACATTATTAACATCATGCAATTAATAAAGGGACGTGTATAGAAGATACTGACGGTTTTCAATCAAGCCTAAACCAATAGTTTCTTAACATAAATTTGTCAAATTCAAAATGGCTAATGTGTGGGTAATGTGGAAACATGCATTGGTGGGTTTTGTAGAAATGTTTCCACAATACCCAATCGGAAGTAATGTTTCTAATGTGCTAAGCATTTTTTAATCAGATGCCACGGAAGCACATTGGTGGGATGCCAAAAGCATTTTGAAGAAGTGAGATGCAGAAAACATGATTAAGGCTGTAATAGCCATTAGGAAAAAGAAGAAGGGATTAAGAAGAGCAGTTAAAGAGTTCAAAGTGCCTCAGACGACAGTTCGGAGAGTTGCACGTTCTAATATGTCACTTGAAGATTGTGTTTCGTTTGTAACAGAAACATATATATATAAAATAGTTGCTAAAATAGTTTTACTTTATTCAAAGTCCTTAATCTATAGTAATTTTAGAGTGTTTCCACATTACCCACACTTTTTGTAGTTTCTTAAAAATGTTGTACAATCAAAAAAATAATTTTTACTCTTTTAAAATTGACTTTACATATTTATTAGTATTATTTTTATATGAAAGAGAGTATAAAATAAGTTTAGGTAAATTTTCAATAAAATGAAACATATATTAAAGAAACAAAGTGGGTTTCCACATTTGCACCACCTCCTATACCACTGCACCCAATTTAATGAAATTTGGAATACTTACTCAGTTTTTTACGCTGATTTCGAAACTCAAAACCATTTTTGCCGTAGAAGCTTTGTTCACAAGTTAGCTCAGTATTTGGATTACAAAGGTGAGTCTTAAATGCTTTTTGAAATGTTATGGGACAAAAAAATTAATTTTCCACTCCTACTTTTAGTAAAATTTATTTACAAGGACAAACGGTTGGTATTTATTTACCAGAGCCTGTTTTTAGTCATGGACAGCTATATGTTGCTATTCCTCGAGCACGTCGTGCTTGCGATGTCAAAATCACAATTCTTGACCTAATAGATCAAGGAAATCTGATAGAAGGGTCTGATGATGTTTTTACAAAAAATTTAGTTTATAAGGAGATATTTACTTTATAGTTGATAGTTAACAATAAAATGATTTTTCAGACTTTTTTATGCCTGTCGTCCGAAAGGCTTTACTGCTAGTTTAAATATATTGATCCTTTAGAAGGCAATTTGGAAAAAGTAAAGAGCATGTTCTATGACTTATTTTTATTAAAACTGTTAACTGTATAACTGTTTATTAAATACAAAGAAGAAATTATTCACCACTTACTTTCCATGCTGTATGTGTCTGCTAGAACTTTCTCCTGTGACCAATAAACAGCGTGCTGACAGAAGAGGAGTAAGATTGTTTTAATTTATTTTGATCAGATTATTTTAAATAGGATTTATAACCCTTGTTATAAATCCCATTTAAAATTAAACATAGACAGCTGCCGAAGAGTAGGGCTGAGTATTTAGATCTGAAGCTTCATTCTTTCTCGCTCTAACACATTTCAATATTAATAAGCAATCCGTGGATCATTATTCGTAATGTTAATAAGATAATTGTAGTTATGTTTTTCCATTTTTTTTAATCATATGATGCAGGCCATTATATCACAACTTTAATGTAATGCTACTTGCACATCAGCACAGAAAAAGTACCAAAGAAGTACCAAAGAAAGAGTGGCATTTTTTTCGTCAAAATTCATGTCTTGTAACTTTAAAAAAACTCGCGGCATTGCTCAACGAATCAAGCAAAACACCTAGAAATACGAAAAGCACAGAAAAACTCCTGCACTTAAGTAAAACGATATTCAATTACAGGTCAGATCTCCGGAAGTCGGCAGCTTAGAGCCTAAACTATGCAGCTATCCGATACACCTGCAACTTCAACACATCAATCAAATAAACTTCAAGATTTTGGGGCGCAATTCAGTATGACCGGTTGCTGCTCTGTTCAACCCATAATTGAAGACAGTAGTTTTCAATTAAGAAATATTTTTGATTAGTTAAAGCACATAGAAAATCACTTAGTCGTGACTACAGCCAAGGTATGTCACTACCAGAGTTTCCTACCTTTCCTTTACGATTCCCATCTTCCAGATTTCTGTGGACCATTGAGAGATGACAACAATAACATTAAAGTTTACGCTTCCTCTGCTAAATTAACTCAACAATGAAAAATTCTGACTAAAAGTCATTGTTACATTGATCTACCGAAAGAAAACAAAAAGACCCATTCCATTTTTTTTCTAAAATGTGCCAAAGTGTTCATAAGTGATTAAAAATTGTTAAAAGGATTTAATTATGATCTCTTGGTAATGTATTTTAGAATTTTTTTTTACACTTATTTTTAAAATTTTACTTCATTCCACTCACAAATTAACAAGCTTTCTGAGAAGAACCCTAATGTTTTTGGTGATTCAGCAGATTGCCATAAGTAAATAAATGAATTTATAATTGAAAAAAAGCCTTTGATGGCAGAGAATATGAGAAAAGTAAGACCTGAATTTAAAAACGTGGTTGATAATTTAAAGAGATCACTTAAAAAATGGACGATGTTAACAGCAGTATATAAGAGGATTGAAAGGCTATTACTATCGAGGAGTGTAATGGCTCTCCGGTGTTGATCACATCGGAACGGTGGCCCTTCACATTCCTTTTTATTGATGAAGTTAATTTCCACTCCCTTATTAGCAGATACGTTCAAACCTAGTTTTAATCAATGTCCAAAAGGATTGGTTAAATAAAAAATTCATATTTACAAAAAGTCACACCTAGTGTGACAAAAAAGGAGAATTATGATTCAAGTGTATTAAGAGTTAAAACCCTAAAATGCCCACGAATAAAGTTTTACTTTTGGGTTGTAGGCTAAATAAAACGAGAAAAAAACAAGGAACTTGAATCATATAGTGCGCATATAAATATCCTGAATCAATGGAATAAATATCTTATATTGTGTATATATCTAAATGCAATTGACTACTTTTCCAATATGGACTGGAA
>JAFIDM010125716.1:0-10840 GCA_023159025.1 Thereuonema tuberculata | reverse complement strand
AGCCCTTATCTTTAGTGAGAAAGTTTGATACTAACATTATAGTTAGTAATGTGGACACCTGATAGACATGAATGCCTCTAGACACATAGCATATTGTAGCTGCGGCTATAAATATCTGATCATAAGAAGTGAGATAAAAATTGTACCACAAGTGGTTGGGTAGTCAAAAAGTGGTTAAAAAACTTAAAACAGTTAATAGGGGGAATGGACAAACGTTTCAAATATCTTCAGGTATCCATTATTAAGGTGTGGAAGCAGAAAAGAGAAGCTTTTTATCTCACTTCTTATAACCTTCTCATGATTGCATGTTATAAATATCCGAATGGGTCGCTGTGCCACAAGCGGAGTTCTTATTTGGTACAGTATGTTGTGGTGTTCCATTATGTTGATTTGATAAGTTAGATTCATGACAGTTTTAGAAGTTTGTCAAAATAAGTCAGCCAGGCAGTAAGAAGAAAATGAAAACTTATCACTAACACAGTGAATAGAAATTAGTTCTTATTTATTATTTGCCTTAATTGTAACTCAAGTGTTGTGCTGTCTAAGAAAGCCATTGTAGAAAAACATTTTCGAACTGTTCATCAGTTCATGTGGATTCAGTGTTTGATTTGACGTTGAAGTTGACTTAGGTCAAAGGAGGAGATATCAGCATCCTTCAAGATTGCCAAAGTTATTATGAAATGAAAGAAAAACATTTGAAGATGGAAAACTCATCAAAGAAGCTTTTTGTAAAGCAGGGGAAATACTTTTCATTGAATTTAAAAAATTAATCAGAGATGCTATCTACAAACTGAAATATTATATAAATGTTATACAGTAAACTCCCGATTATCCGCAGAATTGGGTGGTGCGGTAACCACGGATAAGCGAATTCCGCGGATAATCCGAAATAGGATGAAAATCAACAGAAAAATGCTTTTAACATGTTTTACACGAAAACCCCTACTTGGACGTCGCTAAATGTGGATGCTGCACTGCCGATCGTGACTCATGCATTCTTTCTCAATGTGTATAAAAATGTGTTCCGTAATTTATTGTACAGTAAAAAAAATGGAAACAGGAGAGGTCCGCGGATAATCGGGAGTTTACTGTATTCAGAAAAAATTGAAAAGAGATTTACAGAGTTTTCTAAGGTGGAGGACATTATAACTTTTACGGCATTTCCATAATTGAAAACTAGACAAGTGAACGAATTCACTATTGAAGATGTGCTCAACATATTCCTGAACATGTAGCTTACTGATAGCAATAATTCTGAATTGTGGAAATTTTTGTCTAAAGAATCATGTCCGAATATTCATAAACTTATATTTAAAGGCTTTCTTTTTTTAATCTATATAATTATGTAAATTGACATTTCTACAATGAATATGACAAAAATGAAACACCAAAACTGCATAACTGATGATTATCTGATTGCTTGCCTGAGAATAGCAGTAACATCGTATGACTTGCAATAAGATCAACTCATTCTTCTTCTTCTTTTCTGGCGCTACAACCCTAGGTGGGTTTTGGCCTCTCGGACAACACCTCTCCACTTCAATCTGTCCATCGCTTTACTTTTCCATCCTCTAATTCCTATCACAACAAGGTCTGTGGACACATTGTCCAACCATCTTGTTTTGGGTCGTCCTTTCAACATTCTCTTGGGCATCCGAGTCTCTGCCTTTCTCTCTAGGTGTCCCAGCCAATTTATTCTTTGTGCTTTTATGAACTTTACCAGATCTCGTCCTTCAATCAGGTCATCAGTTCGTGGTTTTAGCGTATCCTCCATCTATCTTCTTCTTTGACAGGTCCATATATGCACCGTAATATTTTCCGTTCAAAACATCTCAAAGCATTTTCATCACACTGTGTTAGTGTCCATGTCTCTGAGCCATATGCATACCCTCCAACTTCTACGGAGTATCCGTAGTTTGTACGGAAAATAAGTAAGTACTACGAAACTACGCGAGAATGGGGAAAAGCTACGGAATTCAAAAATTTTCATCCTTAATTTTTTTTTTCCTCAAAAAAAAAAAAAAATGCTGATCAATTACGTTTTCCTGTCAAAATGGACGCCGCCGCCTGTTCTCGCCAAGAAATTATAGTTAACTTATAATAGGCTAACGTTTAATTATCGGAGAAGTTCTAATTTATAAAAATACTTGTTTATTTATAGACTTTCATTTACAAATTATGTCTGTTAGATTTCAGGATTTATAAATGCGATTAGCGCAATGGCGGACTCCTATCAGAAGAACAGACGGAAGTGCTTGACCAGAATAATCGATGCTACATGCGCAGATCTCACAAAAACCAGGTGGCCAACTCTCATTTGGTTCATAAATTTGTTGAAAGCTGCTTATGCTTATATCATGGATCGGTTTTTAAAACCCTGTAATAAGGATATAGATGTAGATCCGCCTAGAAAGAAAGAAGTTTCGCTGTGGTCACACCCAAAGCTAATGCTGATATGAGCAAAGAAAAAAGTATTAATAAACTCAATAATAGTGCTTTAAGAAATGTGAATATATAGTGCTATAGGGTATGTGCTTAAAGACTATATATTTATATATATGTGTGTGTTTTGCGGCACTGTCGCACGTTCTGTGTAACTGCATGTTGTTGCATGAGTACTACTAAGGGGTCGTCCATTAATTATGTGAGGTCAAAAGGGGGAGGGGGGGGATCCGGCAAAATCTCACCAAGGGGGAGGGGGGTGTCAACGAAAATCTCACTTCAATTTTTCCCGCGGCGTTTTTTTTTTTTTTTTTTTTTTGGTAGTTAAAGCAAGATTTCCGGGTTTTTTTTTTTGTTTTTTGTTTTGGTTAATTAATGGACGGCCCCTAATGAGATGATTTCCACTACGGATAGGAGGATGACCAATGTTGGAGGGTATGCATATGTAACCACTGGGCGGATCAATATCCTGTAAATCTTCAACTTAGTAGCTCGTGAAATAAGTTGATTCCTAAACATCTGAACATTAGCATAAAATGCTCTGTTTCTAGCTTGTATTCTATCTTTTATACAATTGCTCATTTCGCACTGGCTATTAATAAGGACTCCTAGATACCTGAATTGGTTCACACTTTCGAAAATCTTGCTGCCTATATTTATATTTGGAGGAGCTCTTCTAATATTTGAGGTGGACATTACCATGTACTTAGTCTTACTCTCATTTACTAATAGTCCCATTTCTTGGGCTTCTTTTTCCTTTTCTATAAATACTTTTTTAAGTGTTGAAATATCCCTTGATACAATAACGACATCATCTGTGTAGGCACATACCTGACTAGATTTGAAAAAGATTGTACCTTTATGATCCACTTTACTGATAGCTTTGTGCAGTGCAAGATTAAAAAGCACTGCTGATAGTCCATCTCCTTGTCTTACACCCATATTAACATCAAAGAAGTTACTCAATTTTACTTATTTACTTACTTACTTATTGCCCATTTCATGCAGAATTGCATTTGGGCAACCTCATGGGCTTTTGTGCAATGATCTTCCATTGCTTGTGCTCTGTCACCATTGTTGTCAGGAAATCAAGCCACTTGGCATTGTATTGCTTTCTGCTTAAGCAGAGCGGTTTCAGAACTAGTTCTTCTGCCTCCTTTTGTATTTGCCGCTTCATCATGGAACGTATGCCACCACAGGGTCTTTTCCATGTTGGGCAGTTGGTGCTTCTGAAAGTGGCTGTGGGTATGCGTTGTGGGGGCATTCTGAGAACGTGTCCAATCCATTTCCATTTCCTGGTCTTAACCACCTCCGTGATACTTGAGACCCCCACAATGTAATCAGACGTCTTCATTTGTAATATGTGCTGGGAAGTGGATACCCAGGATTTGCCGTAGGCATCGGTGGTCAAAAATCTCCAGTTTTTTATAGTCTTCTACTCTCATTGGCCAGGTCTCACTGCCATATAGGAGGATGCCCTAACTGTGGCGCAGTAAAGTCGGGCCTTGGTTTTGTGTCGTATGTCTTTCCTCCTCCACATGTTTTTGAGGGTACCAAATGCAATTGATGCTTTCCCTTATCCGGCTGATGAATTCCTCAGGAGCCCCACCTGATGTTGATATTTGGCTACCAAGGTAGGTAAAATTATCAACTCGCTCTATAAGTTCATTTCCCAGTTTGAGGGGGACAGCTGGGCTTTGGAGTGAGCAAAGATATTTTGTTTTGGATGCATTTATCTCCAATCCAAGTTTATTTGCTTCTATTGCAACAAGTTCAAGCATCCTTTGAAGATCACTATGCGTTTCTGCTATGAGAGCGATGTCGTCTTCATAGGTTAGGTCCTTAATGATTAGCTGAGATGGGTGCAATAGTTACTCAATTTATTCCCGTTTTTAACACGGGCTCTAGTATTATCCATGGTCATTCGTATCAGTCTGAGTAATTTTCCTGGTATAGCCATTTCTTCCATTACTTTATAAAGTCCTTGTCTGTATACACTGCCGAAGGCTTGTTTAAAGTCCACGAAGAGCATGTATAAGTCAGTATCATGTTCGTGGAACTTTTCCATCATTTGCCTAATTACAAATATCTGGTCAGTAGTACTTCTATATGGACGGAACCCACATTGATATTCGTTCAGGATGTCCTCTGAATACACTTTTATTCTTCCTTACAATACTCCAGACAGGATCTTATACACAACATTCAATAAGGTGATGCCTCTATATTGCTCACCTGCCAATTTATCCCCTTTCTTAAATATTGGACATATAAGGCCTATCTTCCACTCTTCTGGCATGGTCTCCTCCTCCCATATTCTCAGCATCAATTTATGTATTGTAGCTTCTAGGACATTTCCGCCATATTTAATCATTTCTGATACTAACTCATCTTCCCCAGGTGCTTTATTGTTCTTCATGTTTATAATTACATTTGCAACTTCGCCTCTTGTGGGACTCTTAACATTTTCAATCTCTAGGACAGATGATACACTGCAGTGTCCTGGTTGATCTCTTCCTGATTCCAAATTCTTATTAAGGAGTTTGTTAAAGTGTTCAGCCCATCTGTCTAAAACTTTATTCTCGTCGTTCAACACTGTTCCACATTTGTCTTTACATCTTAGTTCTCTAGGTTGGAATCCTTTTCTCATTTTTTCATAGCAGTATAGAATTTCCGAAGTTCACTTGTTTGGTGTAATTCTTCTATTTCTGTAATCTGTTTCCTTAACATTTCTTTTTTCTTTTTGCTACATAATCTAACAGCTCGTAATCTCAACTGTTTATATTTTTCACAATTACTTCTTGTTTCCCTTTGTATCATTTTTGCTCTTGCCACATTTTTTTCTTCTATTGCTTCTTTACATTCTTGATCAAACCATTCGTTTCGTAATCTATCTTTCTTTCCAATGTTTTCTTCTGCTCCTTGTTTCACTGCTTCTTTTATTCACAGTCCTCCGGTAGTCCATGTAAATTTATGTATATCTTTCTTTTTTTTAAGAATGTATTTGTGATTTTTTAACAAGTGAGTAATTGCAAAGTCTCTCAATCTATTTCCATTTTGGTTTATATGGTCTTCTCCATAAATACCTACAACTTGATCTATTTTATGATTTCCGATTTTTGCATTAAAATCTCCTCCAATAATCAAATAGTCATTCTTATTTATTTTCTTTAATGTTTCTTCTAAGTCTTCCTAAAACTTGTCCGATTCTTCTGTTCTTCCTTATTCAGGAGCATATACACCTACTAAAGAGAGGTATCCTCTTTCAAACTTGAGTCTTGTGTAAACTATTCTTTCATTTATGTAGGTGTAATATTTATTTCCATTTATGATCTAGTAGTATTGCTACTCCAGTTGCAGCTCTTTTTGTTTGTGGCACTTCACTATAGATCATTATATACTCGTTCAAGTCTTTGGTGCCTTTAAGCTTTTTCTTAATTTCTGTTAGGATTGCCATATTGATCTTTTTCTCTTTCAACAATCTATGAAGCTCCTCTTCCTTTGTCGCAATGCCACGTACATTCCAAGTAGCTACATTTATTATATCCAGTATTCCAAAGCGTTTATCCTTTTTCTTGCCGAGTTGGTTTCCAAGAGTTCTGTCCGTAATATTCCTTTGATGCTTGCGAGTATGTTGTGTTTTATTTGGATGGGTTACCAACCCTTCGCAAAAACCCCAACCTGGAGGACCAGACCTGTAACCCTAGACAGGGACCCTTATTGGGTACTGTCAGCCGGAGTCAACTCAGCCCAGGTTTTTTAACGAGGTTGTTACTCCTCCCCCTCCTCCTTTTTCATCCTGGCTTGGGACAGGCATTGGCGGAGTTGGGTGCATTGTTATTGCATAAATATATGTTTATCAAAGAAGACTTTGTCCGTTTTTTTCTATTTTTCTATTCCTAATAAATAAAAAAAAACCAATTTTTGAAATGGTACTCTTTATTTTTGGACGGGGGAGTATCATTTTTAACAAAAATATGTAGTGATTTATAATTTTTATTATTATTTAGGGAGAGGTGGAAGAGGAAATTTTCAAAGCCGTGGCAATTTCAGAGATCAAAACAGGTAGGCCTACTTAATTGTAAAAATTGTAATATCAGTATGTAATCAATTTCCATCAGTCGGTGTGAAAAATTTGTCACCCAACATTTTCTATATAAATTCTAGAAATTTGGACAACAAACAGTGATGATTTGTGTGCCATTGCCATATTTTGGGTTACAGAAATGTTAATTTGAGGTCCCAAAATAAACTGTTTTGTATCTCCACAATTTTTTCCCTGTTGTTCCAGCATGGTATCTAGATGCCATAAATAGTGCTGCCAAGACAGGAAATGGCTCAGAAAATATTAAATTAATTCATTGAAATTTGATCGGTTGTTAGACATTTGACATGCACATTGCGGATGTTACCACTATTTGACATACACACAAACTTTAAGCAACTGGTGAATAAATAAGAAATGAGCAAATATCTAATAATCGTAATTAGTTGTATGGCACTGATCAGATTCTATTACAAAGAACAAAATTTTCATGTCAAAATTTTGAAAACAACCGATAATTCAAGTCAAAGCGGCCATCTTGGTTCGGACGTTACAAGCATTTGGCACATGGTTTTCAACAAAAAAGAGGTTTCACAAATGTAGGTAAAAAGTTGCTTTCTACAGCAAAACCTTCTTTATAGCTTAAAAATCTTAATAAATACTAAAAACGAATTTAAATTTGGATTAGTGATTGTTTTACAGAAGGCAATCTCTGAATGTTGGACGTTACAGATTTTGACAAAGAAATTTCCCATTTCAACATAGGCTTAAATTAAGAATTGTAGCACCCTCTGAAGCTACGAAATTTGCACAACTAAATAAAACAATAGACAGCCCACTAAGCCTAATTTTGATCATTAAACAAAGCAAAAAGTATAGTGTAAGATTGTTTTGGACGTTACAATTTGACTTACACAAAATTCAATTCAAGTCGGATTTTTGAAAGGAAGATGTGCATTTTTGCAGTCGGTCAGATATCTCCCTTTGGTGGGAATTGTTGGAGCTAACTTAAGACTTGGTTTTACAATTTATTCCACATAAAAAAAACGCTTCTAGAAGTGAAGCTATACTAATTCAATGACAACGTTGTTTGCTCAGTTAACATTGGGGCTGTCAAATTTAAGCACTTTTTGCTAGTTTTATAGTTAAAATTAGTCACATAAACCATTTTAATTATGGTTTTTATTGCTTTTCTTGTTTATTTGAACATTTTAAGACTAGGTAATACACGGTTTGTTTTTGTTTAGGTTGTAATAATGAAACTTTAGCCTTTTATAAAACCCAGTTTCTAAACTTCCCAGAATATGGCAATGGCACTTGTATTGTGTGCCTTACTCATATCTCAGCTTGCACAGATTGCCGTACAGCCACTTTTATCTCCATAGAGATATCAAATTGTTCACAGGTTACCTTTCAGCTTATTTTTCCATTCAGAAGTTTGTAAAACTTTTGTCTATATGTATGTCTACTACATACTATCTTAGTCTGTAAAAGTAAAATTGTTCCACTGAATATTGCACAGTAACACAATGAAGGAACCATCAGACTGGAAGGGAATTTATTCCACATGTAACTAATAGTGACACACACAAACGATTAAAGTTTCAGAGCAATGCAACAACAGTACTTGCAAAAAATCAGTATAGTGTAAAGCCTCAACGAGCTGCAATAAGAGCTGCTATGCACCGTGCCATCGAATCAGACAGACTTTAGATGTGTTCCTGAGGTATCGCCTGCCAGGCTGCTTTTATCTGAGTCCACAGTTCATCGGTATTGCTTGCTGAATGACAATAACAGGCTAGTAGCCGAGTGACCAGATCCCAGACATGTTCAATAGGTGACATATCAGGCGAACATGCAGGCCAGGGAAGACGGGATATCTGCCTTGCTTTGAAGACGGTTTGGACATCTCTGGCAACATGTGGTCGAGTGTTGTCTTGCTGGAATATGGCTCCAGGAGTATGCTGAAGGAAGGGTATGACTTCAACCTCCACAACTTCCCAGATATAGCGGTTGCTGTTGAGGGTGCCCACAATTCGTAGCAGCCGAGATCGCCTATGGTACCCAATTGCTCCCCAAGCCATCATGCCTATCGTTCATGCAGTGTGATGCTGGACAATGCAGTCTGGAAGATAGTGCTCACCTTGATATCTAAAATGTATGTGGCCATGGATTAAGCTGGTAAGCCAAGTTGAAGCAAGACTCATCCAAAAATGATGCCAATCTGCATGCCAGTGAGTGTGTTCATAAGCCATTGTAGTCTGAGGCGTTGATGGTTCAGGCCTAAGGGAATCCTCCGCAAAGGAGTGCAGTCCTCTGTGCAGCAGACACCGTCGAACCAGACAATATCAGACTTGTTGCAGTGTTCCAACTTTGTGCTAACACTCGAGAAGAAGCTGAACAGTTGGTCACTGCTGTGCAGATGAGGTGTCTACCATCCCATGGTGTCGTCACATTTTGTGGTCCATTTCCGGATTTTCAACTCGTCCTGTTCTCGTCAATCCACTTCTTCCACACTTGCATCGCTGTTGGGGTATTATGCCCTGTAAGAGCAGCAATTTCGGGATATGAAAAGCCTCCTTCATGGAAGCCGATCAATCGGCCTCATTCAAACTCCATAGCTTGCGTATAAGGCGCCCTTTGATGTTGAAGAGGCATACTGACTCCAGTAGGCACATGTACAGCTCGCATTCAATGAAAAACTACTTGTAGTCCAGTCGTCAAAGGTGTAAATTGAGGGGGGGGGGTACCTTGGAAAAATTCCGAATTTAGCGAAACTTTGGGATGTTGTTTATTGGTGTCCAATAGTACTACACCCAATTTTCCAAACAAAAAAACCCTGTGGAAACTTGGGGGGGGGGCCACCAAACACCACTACCTCCTCCTCAGTACGATGTTCATACTATACTGTTATGGACTATATCGTTATATTTATATATTAGTCCTAACAAATATTATTTTATTTAATGTTTAGGATTTTATTTCTTCTTTTTTTTATAGACTTATATTTTAGTAAGATTTTGTAAAATAGATTTTGCAAATCTGAAAATTTCTGGAATGTTGGTTTGGATAATTATCAGATTTCAGCACAATTTATGCTGGGAATAGTATTGATAAAATACTGTCAGATCATGCATATGCCAGGGCTGTTCGTGCGCATATCCTCACTCATCCTGCCTTGGCTTGTTTGATTTTTGAATGTCTCAGCTTAACAGAAGAAGACTTATCTGCACTGGACAGATTGATCAATTTTCCTGACAGATCCATCATTATGAGGGCACATGAGGATGAGGCATTCCATGCAGTGAATGTCAGATTCGCAGAAATGCTGAAGACAATTGCAAAGAAAGGGCCCACAGCAGCCCTGTGAATTCAGTACTTCCGTATGTGTACCATATGTGTAAAGACTTCATTAAAGCTGAATAGATGGGTGATTGAAAACTGCATCTCGAATGTGTCAAAGAAATGATACCCTTCTTTCATGCAGCAGGTCATTTAAATTGTGGTAAAGTGCGCATCTCTACTACCAAGACATGATCAACCTACAAGACAAAATGGACTCTCGGGAATTTCACAAGTTCACGATACAAGGCTACTTCACTATGCGTCGAAGGAAAAAAATTCTGGTATGGAATTTGGTCTGACATGAGTATTGAACAGGTATTAATGAGGGCAATGAATAGTTATGGAGGGCTGTCTTGGGGCCAGTCACAGTGTGCTTTCTAGGTGGACTTGGGTAGGTTATGCCTCCAACACATCTGCAAACAAGTAGAGATGTTTACTGAGATGAGTTCAGGCACTGCTGAACAACATGGAGATATGAGGCCTTCGCATGTCATTAGGGATAATCTGGACATGGAGAAGGTGCGGGGCTGGTTTGCTGAACACCCACCATTCCTTGAGAGTAAGGAGATGGTGTCTTTAAGCACAGGCGAAATCGATGTAAACTGTCACACTGCACGGGAAATTGGTATCATCTGCATGAAGAAAATTATGGGACAAACGTTTGAAAATGTGAAGTTGAAACGAAAGGTTAAGTTGATAACCCTCGCATCCATTAATTGCAGACAAGAAAGTTACAGTCGATCCACTGACTCTGTTCCAACGAGTTTGCCAAGCAGTCTGACTAAGACCTCAAGGAATTATTCACATATGAACTTGCACCCTTCCCAATGCCGCTCTTTACTGAGGAAGGAATGCGTAAGGGTAAGAATGTGTAAGTCAGCATTGTATGATGCAGTATTCACCCCTATGCAAGGAGAAGCAAACTTTGGCTGCAGAAAATATGCGGTAATTGATGGAGGGTTCCTACTCCATAAGGTTGTATGGAGTAAGACCACAACATTCGCATTC
>JAFIDM010125715.1:0-10840 GCA_023159025.1 Thereuonema tuberculata | reverse complement strand
AAGGCCGTAAAGTCTGCAGAGACTTCGTAAGGCCGTAAAGTCTGCAGTTCCGCCGAAGTCCTTTTTCGGATGAAAGGAATTACAAACAAAGCGATAAACTTTCCCATCAAAAACAAAAACAAAAAAAAAGGTTCAAAATCCTAGATCTTTAACCACCATAATTTTAGTATTAAATTTTTTTAATGTAATGCATATGTTTTTCTTAAAGTAGAGCGATGTGTATATTTTATATTTTACTACAATATTCCGGATCGATTTGTTGTAAAATAGTAAATATCAATTTTCTATTTTAAGAGAATATCTAAGAAAATATCTAGAATTATAATACGGGGTAAATAGAAAATTGTTATTCGTTTAGCGAAAAATAAGTTTCAAAATATATTTTCGAGAAACATAACTATCGTTAATCGAGACTGTCTCGAAATAGCATAGTTGAGCGATTTTATTTCAATTGAATTTGTAAATAGTCTGTTCAAGAAGTTTTACAATTTTCAGCTCTGACTTTCGTTACCGCACTGAGCTTTCAATTTCTTTATAATATAATCCTTTACTGTTTTCTTTTTAAGTTTCGTTAAAAAAAGAATTTGAAATTGCTTATGAAACGCTTTACTGAATATCACAAAAGGCCATAGATTCCTCATTCCTGCTGTAATATAGCTTTTATAATCGGTTAATTGTGGACACATAAAGAAACGATGTTCTGGAGTGTGAATAGGGTGTTTCATAATTCCCGCAACATCGGAATTTCCATTGTTAAGGAAAAATATTGCCTAATTTGGTAGGACCCAAGGCTTAGGTACAATATTTTCATTTGATGTCTTTAATCCAAACCTCAGAAAGTGACTTCCGGTCGTTGTCACTACAAACTAACATCCTTATTGGAAGAGTTTTGTAATATTCGTTGTACGGGAAATATTTGATCTTTCTTCATTTTCGTATTGCAATCGGGTTATTACGAAAGTGTTTCATAACTTCGTGCTCTCGTGTGCTCAGCAATTTTTGTTTTTGTTTTATTGTATTTGTTTATTTTAACTGTTTATTATATCTGTGCAAGTTCTTTTTTTCCTTACATGTTTTTAGAATAGACAATAAAAAATAACAGAATAAGAAAAGTGAAAATTTATTACCTTAAATGCTCAAAAGTATCGCCATTCACCGCAAGACAGTGCCCTACTCTGTGCAGACATTTCTCCTGAATATTTCGAAGCTGCTGAGCTGTAATATGCTTCCAGGTTTAAAATGTCACGTGGACGTTCGTCCTTATAAACATTAGTTTTTGAATGACCTCACCGAAAAAAACCATTGGGTACCAAACCGGATGATCTTGTTGGTCATTCCACAGTCGCGCGCCTGCCTACCAATTTGGGAACGCTTCATCCAGGAATTCCTGCACATCTTGCTGGAACCATATTTCATTTTCCCCTGCTACCGCCTGAATGGCAGGACCAGTTTCCTCGTCCAAAAGCTGTAAATACCGTTCTCCGGTAGAGATTCCTGAATGAAAAAGGGGTCTCCTCAAACTGTAGTCATTTCACTACAGTTTGAGGGGTTACGGATAATCCAGCGACAGGTGGAAAAGTTTGAGGATGTCAATGAACTTGAGAACTGCAGAAAATGAAATGGGGAAGGAAAGGCCGCAATTTGTGCCGCTATTAACCCGCACTCTAGTATTCACATTCTTTATTCTGTTATTTTTTTATTGTTTATTCTAATAAAATATAGGGAAAAACGAACTTGTGCAAGATAATAAACTATTAAAATAAACAAATACAATAAAATTTTAAAAAACTATTGTTGAGCAAACAAGAACACGAAGTTATGGAGTACTTTTGTAAACCCAATTGCAGTATGGAATTTAAAAATGATCAAGTATTTCTCGTATAACGAATATCACAAATAAAGAGTGTTATTTTGTAGTAACATCGATTGTAAGTCACTTTCTGAGGTTCGGTTAAAACAGCAAATCAAAATATTGTACTTAAAGTCTTGGGTCCTACCAAATTAGGCAATATTTTTCCTTAACAATGGAAATTCCGATGCTGCGTGAATTACGAAACAATGTATAAAGGTTGCAGGTTATTACTTTTCTTAGGATTATGGATCTCAGAACCTACGGAAGGTTAAACAAAATTTTGTAGTAACAATGAAATTGAGCTAGAATTAGCATCATAAAATTAAAACTAACTAATTTTAATGAAATAATTCGCAACAAGAAATAATTCGCAGAAATATCTCAATAATTTGAAATATCTCAGACCCTCTGTTTTATGTAATAAACAAGGATTACAGCTGAATAGATATCAAACTATCCCAAGTGGAAGCTTTTTTTTAAATAAAAGCAAACTATAAGGACTAGTAAAATAATAAATATGCAGGATCTGTTCGAAATCAGTAAAAACTATCTGTACGAAAGGTGGCTCTGTTGTGTAGCATATCTCATTTAATACAAGGAGGTATTTGTAAAAGGACAAATAAAGAAAGAATTCACTTTATACTTTACCATTTCCATCAGTGTTGACCGTGATTATGTCACATGGAGATCCTGTTCCAATTGAGTTAAATGCTTCCATGTAAATCTGGTAGGTGGCGCCACAAGAAAGGTCCTTTATAGTATGTACATTAGCATCAGGGCGTATCTCAATGGTTTCCCAGGTTCCAGTCTCTTTTCGGAAGTGAAGATTGTATCCTAAATGTATAAAAAAAAATATATAAATATATAATAGTATTAAGTGAAACTAATAGTTTGATTATCTGCAAAAATTCTGATACAAAGGAAAAAAAAAATAATTTTATGTTCTAAGTTACTATTTAAGAATTTTATCTTTAAGACTGTAATTCCTCATATTTGATTAAGGATATTATTTTTCTGTATTAACTGTAATAACATTAATGTATGTTAATAATTTACTGCATCTAATTACTGTATGTAATTTTTTTTTTAAAAATATAAAATCTCTTTAAATTTAATCACAAATACTTAATGGGAAATATACAAAAACACATACTGCTAATATATCTGCTGAAGATGACCAGGCGGCAGAAGGCCGAAACTGTTTGGATGGTTTTGTGTTTTACTTTATAATTTTCTTTTAACTACTGTATTTTTCAATCAATATATTAGATTAACTAACAGATGAAAATATCTTATAAGCTCCATTTACTAAGAAATGAACTGCAAAGTCACAGTAGGAAGGTTACAAGGTACACAAATGGCCACAGAAAAGTTTATTGATGCACATAAGAGCATCCCTTATAATTAATATTATCCATGCAACTTTTAAAATTTAAGTTTGATTTTTTTTTTCCTAACTAATTTTGATACAATGGCTGATCTATGATTCAGTCAACTGAGATATATATATATCTTTTTGCATTCGTAGCAAATGTCAATATTATAGTTTATCTATGATTTATTTCACTGATGTATAAAGCGAGATGTAGTTGTTCTCTATTGACATATCCGAATTGACGATCGTCAATAAGTGGGAAACAGTTGTATCAGCCTTAGAGGCAAATTGATTTCTTATTACTATTTTATAATGATTTCTTCTATTACTATTTATTAATTACTCAAAGTTCAACAATGCTTAAGAAATCAAAACAATATTCACCTAAATTTTCACTAGTGGTAAAAAGGAGAAGTTATTTTTTTTCACATAGTCAAAGATTAAGCTGAATAAAAATTATAAATTATAAATGTTTCAAAAACTAAGAAGCACATTGCTAATAAAGTAAAAATAATGATAAACATCCCTGCATCAAATGAATTATTAATTATTTGTTCGGGAATATATTTACCTCTGATTCTGTCTCCTCCATTGGGTCCAGGTTTCCATTGAACTTGAATTGATGTCTTTTGTTTAGAAATTATATCAAGATGTGGAGCAGAAGGAGGAACTTAGGAAAAAAAATTAAAAGAACTTTCATTCAACTAATATTCTATTATTGGTCGGTTTCTCCAAATACTAGTAGCATTAACCCATGTCGCAATTTAATTCAATTGGACTTAATCCAGGACTAGCTTACGACTGTTTGGAGAAACAGACGTTAATGGACAAAATAAAAAAAAAAGTTAATATTACTAAATTTTAAGGAAATTTAGAATAAATTCCTTGGTAATATTTTGAAATGCAGTAACACACACACACAGAAACCAAATTATTTATTTCTAGTCGACTACCATCGTTGAAATAATAAATGCAGTACAATAATGAAATGAAATCCAACGTATTAATTAACCATATTGTATATTTAATGAGATCTGGGCGTGATTTAAAACGGCGGGAGCGCCATGTATGGACAGTTTCATGAACTTTTTCATTTTGGGCAGTTTTGGGAAGTTTTACATTCAATCCACGGGAACTACTTGTTCGACCGGGATGAAAAATAACCTACGTCGTACTCCTAGACTACCTGCATGCAAAATTTCATTCGGATCCGTTGCGCCGTTAAGGCGTGATTGAATGATAAACAAACTTACATATTTTCGTTTTTATAATAGTATTAGGATTAGGATTAATAGTATTAGGATTTCATATCGTAAGATATAAGATATCTGCAATTATGTGAATCTTACCTTGAACTGTCACAGAATATTTGATTTCATCTTTTCCGTGTTCATTATAAACTGAACAAGTGTAATTTCCTGAATCTTCACTGGAAACTCTGTTGATTAATAAAGTTCCATCAGAGAGTAAAGTCCTTCTTGGAGTTGGTTCCAAAGGTTTGTTACTGAAAAAGAAAGAAATCATAAACTATCATTCCAAAACGATCCTACAAAAGGTTTTCACTTGCTTTTCTTTGTATCCCATATATTTATTACATTTACTAGGAGATAGATTCATTTACCCTATTTGCCATTTTCTTTGTGGTGGAGGAAGTCCTACAGCTCGACAGGAAAGAACTACATCTTTCTTCCATGGAGTTGTGATGACGTCATCAAAAGATGCTGATTTGGCTGCAACTGTACTGATATTATCAGAAACATTATTTCAGACAAACAACAATTGCAGACAATTAAGAAAAGGATCTCTCTTGGATATCAGATTTTAAAATAATAAAATAAAAATACAATTCTATATTTGTTTACCAATGGAGTCAGCCACTGTCTCTGCTTTCATTTTAGTAGGTAATCCTTCACCAATAACAGAAGAAGCTGTTACCCAAAATGCATATTTCTTGTTCTTTTTAAGACCTTTGATTTCAAAGAATTGAGCATCAGATGGAGACGAATGGACGCTGGCATCTTTAGTCCAAACAGACGAATCACCACTCGGAAGAGAATCTAAATCAATCTATAAGTAAATGTAAAATGAAACGTGAATGGCTAAATTGAAAGAACACTTCCTTATTCATCTTTCTTAGTAAAAATATTTTAAAAAAACAGTAATTATTCTCAAAGATATAACTTTACGACCAACTCTGTCTCCGACTGAAATACAGAAGCTTTATTCCAAATGAATTAAGTTGACCTATGCGTCCTATATTTTTTTACATTTTCTAATTTTTAAACATTTTTTTGATTTTCATGTAGTCCGTACTTATTTTAAATAATGCAGGCTTAAAAACTAGCTTTTCTCTACAGTTTTTTTTTAATATTATCTCCATTAAACTTTAATCACCCTCTTATTAAAATTACATAATCAAAATGCATGTAGGATTGTTATCTCTCCCCATGTGAAAAAGAATTTTGTTGGCCAATGTTCCAGCCAGCAATGTTTTGTTTTTGGTTTTAGATTTTTTTATCAACTATCAACTTTAATTTAACTGGCTTAAGGACAAGTGTCAGTTATCCTGTGAAATGAGAATGGAAACTTTATAAGTTGGACTCGAAAAAGTACAGCACGATAACGATTGAATTGTCCAATCAGCAATCAAAGGCACTGCTTTGTAAGAGGAAGATATCAATCCTCACCTGGTGATATTGAACTCAGAATGAAACCAAATACTAACTAATATTTGGGACATCGGACAGCCTCATGTTCCAACAATCAAGAGCATTCAACTGCCAGAACTTATAGAGAATGCAAACTAAGAATACGGTAGTGTTGAGATTCTTCAAGAATCGACAGGACAAGATGCTGTTGGTCTGTAGTCTTTATATCTTGACCCAGAAGTTTAAAGAGTCAAATGCTTTTACATTGTTGCTCACTTAAAGCTAGAGTTCCCCATTATAGTAAACTTTTGCAAGCTTTTGATTGTTTTTTAAAGTTTATTTTTTTTAAAATTCAATGTTCCAATGCTAATGTATTTAACAGCTTAAAATGTTGTCTAATTGCCCTCTGCTGAAAAGTCAAATGATAAATTCAAATCATATGCCACATTAACCCTAAAATTGAAATCACTAACCTCTTCTCCATTTTCTAGTGGTCTATAGTAGATGTTGTATTTAGTAATGGATCCACTTGATTTACTTTGAGGTTTCCAAGAAACCATAACTGAATCAGCAGATGATGGAAGAACTTTGAGAACAGAAGGAGCTTCAGGAACTACAACAAGATATTGAAAAAATTTTATAACTTATAATACACAGGGTATCCTAGGAAAAAAGGTCAATGTACTGAGGGGTTATAGGATGGATCATTATAAGAAAAAAAGTTAATAGGAACATTTTTCCTATTCCGAATGGTTAGCGAGATGGAACTGTTTGAATGTAATATATTTAAATGTATTTATGTACTCAGACGAGTAACACGAAGTTCTTACACCAATTGCAAAGTTCATTGATATTAATGACTGAATTTTTGAATATTATTTACAAACTGTAAAAAGTTTATCACTTGAATAATAAATATTAGAAACAATACACTATCTTTCTTATCAATAATTTTGCAACTGAACATTCAAACAGCTCTGATACTGTTCGAATATGATATTTATATAGACACAATCGTTGCAGACCAAAACGATGCACCCCTAAGAAAGTCTTGTATAGCTATGAAACTTTGTACACGCAATGAGTATGTAAAGATGAATGATATAAGTTTTCATTGAAACAGGACTTTTTATTGATAGAGCAGTGACAACATAACGGTCACATGTTAATACGTAACAAATCCTTCTCTGGCGGCAATGCCAGATTACAGTGAGACATGGAGTCAAATAAGTCTGTTGTTCTGGGACAGCAATTGTTCTGCTCAGTCGATCACTTTATGTGATGGTTGCAACTGCCTTCCCGGTATACGTGCTCAACTGGAGAGATTCTGATGACATGGCTGGCCATGAGAGGATATGAATACCTCGGAAGCATTGTGTAGAGAGTCTCGCCGCGTGAAGTTTGTCATTATCATGCTGGTAAATAACATAGGTAAATTGGCGTGACAGCAAGGTAGTTACCTGTCAAAGTATCTTGTAGCAAAACTATGGGAGATCGGCTATCATAGGAGATGGCTCCCAAACTGTAACCCTAGGCATGTTGGCCTTTTGTCCTCAACAATTCAATCGAAATGGAGCGATGACCATCTCCTTCATATACCGGATATTTTATGGTGATCATCTGCGCCAAAAGAGAAGCGGGATTCGTTGCTGAACACAACACGACTCCAATTGGATATCGTCCAGGATGCCCGGCCTCGACATCGCTCCAAACGATGCTGTCTATCTTGGGTGGTCAGTGTTAAACGTCTTAATGGAAGACGAGAATGAAGTCCCGCATCTACCAGTCATCGCCGAATGCTGTCCCTTGATAGTACATAATGCGTCAAGATAGTTATATATCTTTGGATGGAGCGCACAGTCGCCATTAATGTCGTTATGGTTGTTGTCTTGATCGCACGAGCCCTTCGTATGTGCAGATCCTTCGTGGCGGTTAGGCGTGTCCTCCTGATGTCAGCATCGTTTGACTATCGCATCGCTCAGACCGTGGATGACATATCTGCGTGATCACACTGGCTTCTTTTAAGCCTATGATGCGATCTCTGTCAAACTTGGTCAATTGCTGGTACTGGAGACGGCTGCGTTGTAGAGCATTTTCACAAACTACTTATTTAAACGTAACGAATCAGTCACAAGGTTCGTCTGTGCGAACGTTGCTCCTTGTATTTACCCCAGAATAAGCCATTCTCGTGCGCTCTGGAAACGGCTGGTGCGATGAAACTTTAATCATTTGCACATCTAGTCTAAAGGCTTTTCTACAATGAGGTTCGTGGCTGTCATTCTATTTCTTAGGGGTGTGTCTTTTTTTTGTTGTTGTTTTTTTTGCAACATAGTACATTCATATATTTAAATAAGCATATATGAATATATTTTAAATGAAATAGTATCAATAGTTTCTGATTAAAATCAAACAACTTTCAAAAATTTCAGTGGTTTTTTGTTTTTTAAATATTTCTTTTTTACTTACCATCTTCATGTGTCTTGCAAAATACTGGTAAACTTTTCTTTCCATCTCCTACTTTAGTAAAAGCTACAACTTGAATGCTATAGTTGGTATTCACTGATAGATCCTGAAGAGTTACTTTGGTGGTTGCAGTTACTTTGGGTTGTTGTGCTACATCTAATAAGAACAGTGATAAAAATTATTAAGTAGTTTCTTGTTTAGTTTTCAACTAAGAAAACTCAATATACGACTATAAAAAATTTCTACTTCTCAGCAATTTTCTAGTTTGGGAAAAAAAACTGGGAAGACTTTGAGGAACTACCAATAAGTTACTTACCATACCATTCCTCAGCTGGTTTAAATAACACTTTATATCCACGTAAGATTCCATTAATTGTTTCTAGTGCAGGAGATTCCCAAAGTACGTAGATTCTTCTAGAAGACAGAGCAGAGCATCGGACATCAGTGGGAGGACTTTGAGGAACTATAAATAAAGCAGAAATTCCTTATAAAATCTCTTTTACTTTTAGATTGAATAAGAAATTAATTTCTAAAGATATTACAAGCAGTTAAAGGAAATAAAATTAAATTTAGCCAACTTAGACTGGTATTAAGCCTTTCATTTACTTATTGCTACATGTAGAACATTGGAATTAAAAGGGTCCAAATCCGTTGTAAATAAAGTAACTGGAGTAAGTTTAATTGTCTGCAACAATGCTTGCACATTCCTGTTTTACAAATGGAAGGTATAGTACAGATCTACTTTACTGTTGTTGCCATTACATGTCAGCAAACTTGCTTCAATGTCTCATAATATTCAATAAATACAGCCACAGAAAAAATTATAACTTGCTCTGCTCTCTTTCAAAGCCGGTTGGAATTGTTCTTTAAATGCAATTTTCTAATTAGATGGGATCAATAAATTCAGGACAGCCATTGATCAGCTTAAATTTACAATAACGTTTACTAAATCATTAAGCTTTCCATGGATAATGACATCGTTTTAATGGTTCTCATACGATAATTATGAAATGGTAGGTTTTGGTCCAAAGCACTTCACTTTTTACAAATCCATAAGAGCTTCAAACTTGAAATTCATCTCTCACTGATTTGAAATGTTATCAAATGTAAGATAACAGATAAAATTCATCACGGAAGCACTATAACGGCAACCAAATTGCACGTTCATATTTACCAAAATCATTTTTTTTTTTATTTTGTATGAAAATTTCATTCCAAACTTTTGTTTTCTAACACTTCATAAACCCAAAACTTTTGCTAACTCTTTATATCTACCTGATCAGGACTGTAGTTCCCAAACAGTTAAGATATACAGTGAATGGTCTGAAAGCCATGAA
This sequence comes from Thereuonema tuberculata, assembly GCA_023159025.1. Lineage (NCBI taxonomy): Eukaryota > Metazoa > Arthropoda > Chilopoda > Scutigeromorpha > Scutigeridae > Thereuonema > Thereuonema tuberculata. Next base: position 1,165 of record JAFIDM010125715.1, on the reverse strand, counting down.
ACTTCAAGGCTTAGCAGCAGACGATAACTTTACGAAATCTTTACTATTGCAAAACTACCATTCGCTTCATCTTATCAAACGACAAAACTTTTTCTATTTACTTCAGATACATTTATATTAAGGCTTGGCATTAATTTTACAGTTAAAAATTGATAATTATGTAGAATGTTATCCTTCTTTTGAAAAGGAAAGTGAAGTTCTTTCAATCAGTCAGTCAGACAATTTGTGTATGCGTGTATGTGTTTCCTCTAATAACTTTTGAACCACTGGATAGATTTTCTTGAAACTTGACATGCACATTTAAGTTTCAATATTTGAAATTTTTCCCTGAGTGTCTTGTCGAAAAATACACTGTCCGGCCACTTTATTAGGTATACCAACCTAGTAGGATGTTGGGCCTCCTTTAGCCCTCAAAACAGCCTGAGTTCGTCGAGGCATGGATTCCACAAAATGCTGAAAACGTTGTTGAGGTATTGTGTACCATGCAGACATAAGTGTGTCACGCACGCAAGTGTAGGCCTGGAGCGAACAGCCCGTTTCAGCTCACCCCACAAATTTTCAATCGGGCTGAGATCCGGGGACTGAGCGGGTCACTGCAGCAAGAAAAAGTCATCGTCATGTTCCTCAAACTATCCTATAGTGATGCGGGCTTTGTGCACCGGCGCATTATCCTGCTGGAAGTAGCCATTTGCATGAGGATAAACTGGTAACATGTACGGTTGCACTTGGTCAGCCTCGATGTTTAGATACGCTCTAGCATCCTGATGTGCCTCCAGAGGTATCAATGGACCCAACATGTGCCAGGAAAACATTCCTCACGCCATGACACTGCTCCCACCGGCTTGAAGAGTGGTTGTGAGACACGACGGGTCCCGACATTCATGCGCAAATCAGGGGTGTACCTAATACAGTGGCCGGACAGTGCATGAAGTGCATGCAGGTGACAAAAGTTTTCCTAGAAAAGCATTGGATTTTTTTTTCCTGATTTAAAAAAAAAAAAAGAAGATTTAAGGAAAACAGGCTTCTACATTTTTTAGGAGCTTCTTGTAAAATATTATATTGCTAATTGTATGAAAAGACACTGAAAACAAAACAAAAACATCTCACCATCTTCTGATGTCATAGCCAGAACTTCTTCTGAACTTGGTCCTGTTCCTTTAGTATT
>JAFIDM010125682.1:71672-94988 GCA_023159025.1 Thereuonema tuberculata | reverse complement strand
CTCTTGAATAACAATATTTTTAAATAAATTTAAACTCACATTGCTAGTAAATTTATGAAACCTATTAATTTTAAAAGTAAATAAAAATGTTTTATTAAATAATTTAATACATGGAATTTGTTGTTGATAATATATTCTTAAATCTAAAAAATCAACAAAATCAGCATTATTATTAGTTTGCTGTAATTTAATAATGTGTTTATAAATTTTATTTTCTATATCTGTAATGTCAAAATAATCATTAAAAATAATTAAATCATATATATATCTATAAATTTTAAATTGCAAAGGTGTAGTAATTCCAAATTGATATTCATATGCCAATAAAAATAAATTAGCAAGAATGCTACTATAATTAACCCCCATATCTATACCTTTAATTTGTGAATATATTTCATTATCAAATTCAATAAAATTATTATATAAATTAAATTGAAGAAAATTAAGAAATTTATTAATTGAAATATCTAATAAATGTTTTATATTAAATTCTTAAATTAAAAATTTAATTTGTTGTAATAAAGAATCCAAAGGTATATTAGTAAATAAATTTTCAAAATCTGTAGTAATTATATTAAAAATTTTATTATTTTTTATATATTTCATAACATCATTATGATTATGAATAAGCCAATAAAATTCTGGATTAATTTTATTTTTAATGATATCATGTAATTTATTACGAAAAATTTATAAAATAATATTTGATAGCTTTAAAATAGAATTCTTTATTTTTAAGTGTTTTAAATCGTTCTTTAAATTTTGCAAAAACATTTATCCAAATTATTTAAAATAGAATCTTTAGATTTATTGATTTTTTTAAAAAAAATGATTGATCATTTAATAACTCTTTAATTTTATTAAAATAAAATTGTTTTCAAATGATAGCCAAATTATTATGTGCTTTGTCTATAGATGTAAAAATATAATTTTTATGATAAATTGAAATATTTTTCTTAATTTTAGATAAATTAAATTTCTTATTTGTAGAACTATTAACTCTATCATAGGATATATGTTGAATTTTATTAATTTTAGATATTAAATTAAGCTTCCACTCAATGAAATTTTCATAACATAAATTATATTTGAAACTTGATTCTAAAATAAAATTATTAACATCTTTGATAAAAATATTAAGTAAGTGTTTAAAAGTTTTAATTGTTTTTAATCTGTAGTTTATTCCTAAATTTAAAAATTTTTTTAGATTAGTATCTTTAATATATACCGTATTTACTCGCATAATTTCCCCCATCGCGTATTTTCCCCACCCCAGTTTTTGTAGATTACAAAATTCGATTTTTATTTTATCGCATAAGTTCCCCACCTCTACTTCAACGCGTTTCCAACATGACCTTGACTGGCGGTCAACTCATGACGACGCGACAATGTACCGTTACTATCGCATTTCTCTATCCCACGCTACTTTAGGGGAAGATTCCACCCCCACCCCGGTCAGTACAAGAGCAGACTCCTTCTGAATCAGTACAATATTGATGAAAAAAAAGGGGAAATTATGCGAGTACATACGGTATATATATCTATATCAATCAAACAACCTGATTAGTAAAACCTAATTTTATACAAATCCAAAATTTACTGTGTTTTTGGATTCTTCCTTTGTCCAGTTCCTTTTTACCTTATTTCATAGAAACATGTATAGTTCATAGACATGGCATCGCGTCTCCCTGCACTTAAAACTGTTTCCTTCCAGCGTGATAAATTCTAGATGTGTTCCTCTAGTATTCGACGGAATCATATCACCTGCAGGCTAACAGCTAAGTCAGGAACCGCTTGCGAGCCGTGTCCACGCCACCTTGGCAGTGTCGAGTTCTACCTTTCCATCCGCTGACCAAGAGAGCGTTTCTCTCCAAAACCCCTGTATTGCATCTCCATGCACTTAAAACTGTTTCCTTCCAGCGTGATAAATTCTAGTATTCGACGGAATCATATCACCTGCAGGCTAACAGCTAAGTCAGGAACCGCTTGCGAGCCATGTCCACGCCACCTTGGCCGTGTCGAGTTCTACCATCCCATCCGTTGACCAAGAGAGCGTTTCTCTCCAAAATCCCTCTATTTATATCTTTTTAACCAGGTACGGGTTAATCCCATTGATTCGGGGACATTCCAAAAGGTACTATTTTGGGGGTAATTATATGATTATGCAGCCATCTGCTGACCACTTAATCCATACGTGTTTCTGGTTTACAGAATATCACAACACGATTTTTAAAGGCAACTGGACAAAGTTAAATTAATAAAACATGAAATAAAAAATAAAATAAAAAAAACTATAGGGTACTACAAATTTATTAAAAAGTAACTTCAGAGCCCAACAGGAATTTTCATCTTTAATGTTTTTCTTAAAAATTTGAGTCTGAAGGTTACAATTTAATCTTGGAGGATTAAGGATAAACCAAATGAAAAGAAAACATTTAGGAATGCTTAAATATAAAAGAGACCATAACACACATATCTTCAATAACAAAAATATATCTTCACATAACATGTTTCGAGATTATTTTCTCGTCTTCAGATGCATATAGAAAGAAAAACATATTTAAAAACATGAGCAATCAAAACTACAACATAATAACAAAGAATATTCTTAATAATACATCAAGTTGACAGAATCATTTCAAATCATACAACAATGCATTTCGAATGGATACATCATTTGAAATGATTCTGTCAACTTGATGTATTATTAAGAATATTCTTTGTTATTATGTTGTAGTTTTGATTGCTCATGTTTTTAAATATGTTTTTCTTTCTATATGCATCTGAAGACGAGAAAATAATCTCGAAACATGTTATGTGAAGATATATTTTTGTTATTGAAGATATGTGTGTTATGGTCTCTTTTATATTTATACAGTCTACACACAATGAATAACTTTAATTTAGGAATGCTTATTAATTTTTTTTACAATTTTCTTTCTAGAAGTTACATCCCTTGAAATTGCCTTAACTTTATATATTAACATTAAATGTACATAATATGTTACAATATATTCCCAAACATCAAAGTCATGATGACCACACTTGAACCAATCATGCCCACTTCGTTTGAGATGGGAAACTAATTTCTTTTTAATGTCCTTCTCATGGCAAAAAAGAGGAAATGAATGTGCAAATATTTCTCCTAATTCTGCAACAGAGTTTGCAAAGTCCTTAGTTGGATAAGTAAGTCCACTACGTACATCACTGAACTGTTTGAAATTCATAAACAAAAAGTTCTCAGAACATTTGTCATTTCCAACAAGACATTTGCGACATTCTGAACATGAGAATTTTTCTGTTACATGTTTTGCTATAAATCCAGCCACATAGGCAGCAGAATTCTTTTTTAGCAAATCATGGTCATTAATATTGGCAATTTGAGTAGGATTATCATTACTTAATTCTAATTCAGACATGCCCTCACAGTTGTTCTGGAGAGCAGGCTGAGATGTAAGTACCTCTACTGGAAATAAAACAGTGTCATTATCTTTTTCGCAGTTTGTCATTCCACATGTATTAAAAATATTCTGTGCCACAATTAACCTAGCTCTCTGTTGAAAGTCATGTGCAGTTGGATGATCATTACTACCACCTCTGCGTCTAACAACAGAAAAAAAGTTTTCCAAAGCATCCTGAGTGAATCTACTCATCAGGATGAATGGAATTTCTGCCAGCAAAAGTGGAATCAATTCCAAGAATGCTGATAATGTTATCTGCCATCCCTGTATACATGGAAATTTTATTTTTCTCCCTTGTGTTTGGAACTCCAGTGATTTTAAAAATTCCATTTGGTTTGACCATAAATCAACATGGGATGAGTTTGATGTAACAGCAGACCGTAATGGCCGTGTGTTATCGTACAGGACACGACTGTTTACACTATCAAATAAATCATTAAACTGAGCACAAAAATCTGCTGTATGAGAAGCATTAGGTTCAAGTTTCCCCAGTCTACTGAGATATGAAACTGCAGCAGCCACAGAGTGGCTCAAAACCTGAGCTGCCAATTTCACTCTCATTGTATTAAAACCTGTCACTTTAATATGCTTTTCTGTTAATTTTGGAACAATTCGATGGGGCTCTGTTGAATCACATCTCCACAATTCTACAATATGTTCCCATTTTGCAACCTTACCTTCCGTAAACTTAACTGGATATTTTTGGAAGTTATTTCTTATACATTTTAGGAGATGTGGCACATCAAATAAAGTAAAAATTTTATGTTCTTTAAAGAAAAAAAATGGCCTATTAATTGTCACACACAATTCCTTATCATAGAGTTTTTGATTATTGGCACCCTGATCACAAACAATCGCCACACATTTCAAACCACAATCAAATAAATTTGAAAGGGCTTGCATTACAAGTACCTTTAAGGTAGATGCGGCGGTTGTCTGTGATGCAAAAAAATAGCCAATAACCTGTTTCCATTTTTTGCAAAGACCACGAACCATAAAAACAAGAACATGGGTTGCAACATTGGATGCTACATTAATGTAGGAACCATAATTTTCATAACCATCAATTGCATCTCTTTTGGCATTGTATACCAGACCTTGTTTTAATGCCATTTCATCAAATGATAGAATGCAATAAGTGTCATGGCGTTTCAATTTTCTAGATACTAATCGAATAGCATTCAACACTGTAACTGAAAATCCTGGTTCCATTTCTATGCTAGAAATAGTCTTCAGAAGGGTTTGCTTGCTAGGTAATAGCAAAAACCCTCTGAGTGTTTCATATGCTTTGGGACTTACGAGATACAACTGAAGACACAAATCTTTGTCCTTCATTGTCCACCTACGTCCATTACGCGATACATTTGAAGCTCTTAACTGGCTTTCTACAAATCTATAAATGGTAGGAGACACAAGAGGTTGAATTAATTGTAGTGCATCAGTAATTTTTTTATTATTATCTTTTGGTAAGTTATTATACTTCTTCTTTAAGTATGAAACTTCCTTCGTTAATTTCTTAATTTTTGATGATTTGGGGGTATCAATTTTTTTATTACTGACATTAGTAGTTCTCGGTGTATGTGGGATAGCTATGTTTTCAATACTCTGAAGGGGTTCAGGAGAGAGTGGAGGTGCTGGTGCATCTGCAATTGGGGAAGATGGTGCAGTTGTCAGAGTTGCGCTTTGCATTTTCAACGCTAAATTACTTCTCATGCTGTTAAAATTAATAGCATGAACAGCAGTAATTCCTATAATACATAAAACACGAATCACATATAAGAAATAGAATAGATTAAAACCAGCTTTATAGAAATTTTTGCTTTTTAAAGAAAATGAATTATTTGAATGTAATGGATTTTGCTCATTTAAATTTAATTATGTATCATGAATTTTGAAAACGTGTATAATTTTAGGTTTGAAAAGTTTAATTAAGCTTCATTGGTATAAAAGTAAGAAAAAAAATTAACTTATTTAATATTGCTTAAAATGGAACTTTGGGGAAAAAACATCATTTAACAGTGTACAGATTTCAAATATTTATGTACCTGATTTAATAAAAGGGACTGCTTCTGAATGCAATGCATGCATCAAATTGGTTTTGAAGTCTGAAGTAACAAAATGATCACTACAGACTCTTTTGGATTTGTAGAGGGAAAGTGTTGACAAACCTTCTAGAGCTCGTATGTTCAACGATGCCCTCCACTGCTGAGATCTAAATAGAAAAGAAAATGAATAGATGAAAATGAAACAACCATATTGGTATAACTGAACTGAGAAAAAAAAATTAATAAATAAACCGCAACAACTAATAGGCATGTATCATGACTTTTTTGTTTGTTTGTTTTTTTTTTTGGATGGGGGTCATTATTGAATACTTTAAATAACTTTACCTTTCTGAATTTTTTGGAAATCTAAAGAATTTCCGGTCCGGATGGGAAACAGAATTGGCTGCACAAACAACACATTTGCTCGAGTACTTTTTAACTGCACTGTAAAATATAATCAAAAAGATATATATTCTGTTATTATATTTCCAGAAAAAAAAAACCCAATTAATTTTAAAATTTCAATTTCTGTATTATGGGAATTTTTTTTTTTTTTTAACAGTATATTTATGTCAATGTTCATAAAAGGCCTATACACTAAAGTGTGTGTTCTTTGGTGAAAATATATGGTAAACTTCAACCTTCATATGCTATTGTGATATTCAAAAATTAAGACACAGTATTGTATTTAAATTTAGAATCTTTTGGGTTCTTCAATTACATATGAAACTGTTTTATAAAATTTCAAAAAATATTTGTGTAAATTTTAAATGTAAAGCAGCAACATAATTTTTTATCAGTGAACAATTTAGTAGGCTGCACTATTTTGTTTAAGTAATAAGGATAAGAAATAAATAATTTCTTTCAAATTACAACAAAAACATTTGTGGTATAATGTTAATAGACAAAATGAAGGCCGAGAATTTTTCATTTTCTATTACTGGGCAAACAAGATATAATTTTTTTTTTTTTTCAGCAAAATATGTATACTTGTGTTGTAAATGAAAATTTTTCCACTAGTGCAGATCAAGTAGATACTTAATTGTTTACTCAAAATGTCGTGATAGTTTATTTAATTACTTGATTTTTTTTGGTTCATTATTGTATTCTATTAATCAACATTTCTGTACAAATGTCATGAACTTGTTGATAAAATAAACAAACAATTCATTTGTGCAATAGGCATATTGAAAGTGATAATTTATGACATACAGAAATGCTCAATTAATGTTTTGTAACAGAAAAATAATATATATTTTTTCAAGATCTTCGATTCAGTGCGAAAAACGATCCTTTCTGTAATGACAAGCTAAACCAAATAATAAATATTTTTTTTATGTTTTTTGGCTAAACTGCACTTTAATGCAAATAGGCCTACAGTACATTGATTTGTTTATATTTTTATAAGTGATCTATGACTTAGCTGTGTGATTTGATTATCTAATAATTACAAAGATTTCATATCCGACGAATTATCATATCCAGTTAACAGAACTAACAATGTCTTAATTTAAAAAATGTATTTTGTTATTTCATTATTCAGGAACAAGCAATTTTTTAGCGAACGTATCAACATAAATTTCACTTACCAGCTCAAATGTGGTGATTTTTCGGCCAAATCCTGCATTCCCATAGAACTTGGTAGTGTATTCTCCATCATAAAAGTCACGATGACAGGAAATACTCGAATATTATTTATCAAACGATGAAAATAATCGGTGATAAATAAGGATCTGTCGATCACAACACGAGGATGAAATCAACAGAGCATGCGCAGTTACCAATTTCCTGATTCACGCGTAGCTGCCCCTGAAACTTTTCACTGCATAACATATGTTATCAGAGATTAGTTCCATGCGCTGCCACCACGCCCGAGCCAGAACTCGTTTTGCAGTAAAGCATGAAACAGGGGAAGTGAGAGTTCTTCTCCTATACGTTCTTTGCTACAGTCACCAGACGAGACCTCTGTACCCCAACACACATGTAGAAACTAGTTGCTTTCACAATTATTTCTTTAGTTCGTAAATAAGGGAGGGCGCTGTTCAAATGATGAAACTTGTTATTAATGTCCAGTTTTTGACTTTAAACACAAACACTATTTACATATTTTTTTTATATGAAAATGGGTGTAATAATAAAGAATAAATCGTGCGTATTTACATAACCAGTAAAAATAAATAAATAAATAAATGAAACAACCTAGTCAACTGTTCAACTCAATAGTCGCAGAAATAATTTCTCCTCCTGTTGAAGCAGATGAAAGCTGTTTTGCTTTTATCTGTATTAATAGCAGGGCAACGAAATCGGAGGGGAAAAAATTTCGATTACTAACACCGGCTCCGATTCCGATTTTAATAATTTTGTAAAATATTTTGGTATTTAGCTGTTTTTTTTTCCGCTCTCTTTCGAATCTTTTGAATAAAAGTTAACAGTTAGAAAATTATGATTAATTAAAAATAACGTTTAACAGGCATATAACTTTAAAAAAACAAAAAAACAAACCGCAAATCAAATTGCGCAAAAGTAAGAGTATCACTCTGAGCTTTCAGTCGACGGGAACCTAGGACGGCCGTTTCTTTCTTAGCCAGATTTACCCTCGATGATAGGCTCAGTGCGCGCAAAAAGGTTGTGTTTGTTTCTTTCGTTTTTTTTTTGTTTTTTTTTTTTTATTTAAAGTCTTTTATTTTTAAATGTTATATTCTACAAAGAAACTCTTCTATGTAAGCAGGACAAGGTTTTTACCAAATTAAATCCCTAGACGCTTTCTCTCCTTGATCCGTTTACCGAATTCTCTTCTTTTTAGAATTTCTCCTGCTCTACTTTACCCTAGAACCTCTGGAGTTTCAGAACTTTTGAAACTATTTTGCTGTTTACAAAAACAGACAAGCAAAAATCGGATCTTTCTGCAAACTTAATATATGTTTAAGTATGTAATTTTATTTGTATACATTCAGATGGAATTTGTAGATATCAGTAAAAGACGTTGAGAACAAATATTCTTTTATTTATTTCAAATGTCTCTGATGGATTTTTCTATGACTTGGCTGCAGCTTCAAAACTATTCAGCTTTCTTAATAAAATCTTCATTAAAATTTTAAATTTTAATGCGTTTTAGCTCTGCAGTATTGAGATCGTTCGTATCTGTGAAAGGACTTATTTCAATTGCTAAGAACGATTCAATTTGTTAAATTGCAGTTATCAATTGAATTTGTAATAATATGATTAAAATCCAGAATAAGTTCTGGAAAACCTTCACTAGAATTATAAAATTTCAGAGTTTTCAACAATTTCGATTTACTATCCGAGTTATTATCTTGCTGTCAACACATCACGAAATTAATCCTGATAAATTTCCCGTTTTAATTACCAGAATGTGTGTTTTGTTAAAAGTAAATGCTCAACCTGATTCCTTTTCATCTATTCGATATTGAGAGGTGTGAGATCCGATCACCGTGGAAGCCATCTCTATCACGACCAATCCAGGGATTAGGATACTGGTAGTTATTTATTCTAACTAAGTACAGCGGAGGTCTTAACTCGCGAATTCAATTCCTAATTTAACCAAAACGAAAAAAATAATGAGTTGAACACATTAACAACCTTAACAAAATTATTAACGATGGTTTGTAGGTTGCCGACAGTGTAATTTATAAGTAATTTGGAAAAAGACAATTTCTACTGTGAATTTACCGGTCATCTTCGCAAAGCATTAGAAGGAAAACCCTGAGGTACAGTGACGGCGTATCCAGTACTGATTGAAATGTGAATGTAAATAGGGTTGCTGGCTACATCGGTGTTAAAGTTTAACGATCAACAGTGCAAAATCGCTGCCAATAGCATTCATGCTAATACCACAGTTCTCAATGTTAAAAGCCTAAGAAATAAATACCAGAATTATTGCACGTTTTGTGTGTTGATTGGGCGCATATGTTGAATTTAATGACCAGAGTTGACTGAAGTTGTCTTGTTTTCTTATACAGCAAAGTCTCGTAGACAAATCTTCAGGAAACAAAAGGCGATCACAAATCGACGACCTTTCTTTCGGTTGCTTGGCGCGAATGTTGTTTTCTTCCTCGGCTCCACTTGGATTTAAATAAAATTTCAACCAGCAGCTCAACGCGTGTAACGGCAGTAGCACGGCGAATATCTATATAAATATTCTCTTTGGATTATACATTTGCTTGAATGTCACGCTTTGTAACAGGTTTCCAGTGGCGTCGAGGTCTCGCTGGTGCTTGGCGTCCTGAGAATTGAATAATGCAGTTGAAAGAACTCGAGCTCTCACGCGCCAAGTTTCACAAAATATTGGCAAAAAAACTCGAATTGCGAAATTCAATCCATATGCTTTGTTTTAATAAAGATATATATATATATATATTTTAAGGAAATATTATTTCCTTAAAAAAGTTGGTAGATTCTAGAGAATATTTGTAAATATTCTTTAGATTATCAATCAAAGTTCCATTAAAAAGACTGACATAATGGTATCATTTACACTAATAAGCCTCGCATAACAAATAAAACCGCAACTATTCACAAATGGATCGTAATGTAATAACATGGAAACTTTGAGCAACATGTACAACCCTAAGCACAAAATCGATTTTTTTTTTTCCTATGTTAATCTCCAGAGAGTCTAATTTCCATTAAGAAATTCACAAAAGCCGGAAAACGTCATTTGATCTGCCATTATCTGGTAACGGTCTTCCACTTTATCCCTCCCTTTGCAGTAAGATATGAAAGAAAAGTCAGCGTAAACAAATTTCAGCTTGACTTTTTTTCATTGATATCTAAGCTTCAAGACAACTGAATGTATCTCGATATTCAGCAATGCCAACTATGGTTTTTATCTTTCGGATAGATAAACACACACAACGAACAACGTGTGCTATTTTCGATTTCCTTAGTGCGTTGTTAGTATCTTCCTCTCTGTCACTAGCTGTTTGGTGCTACATCCTTCCTGGTCATAGGAAATTAGCACATTTATACAACATACAAAGGGAGTTATTTCAGCAGTTCCCAAAGAGATCCACAGTCGCTTTAATCTCGGAAGCCGATGGTAGGTCCCTGTAAATTAAAGAAAGTCTGATGACAGAAATAGAAGATCCTTATTTCACGAGAGTCTATCACTTAGCATCGTGGTGGCTGACCTAACGTACTTGTGTAATTCGTAGCTTTTGTGCATATGATTAATTAGTTACAGAGGGCCATTAGCTTTATAAAAAAAAAATTCCAATTCCGTATTTGTAATGAAAATAGATTTTTTTTTTTGGAGATCTTCCAAGAACCGGCATCTTTTTTGTCCTTTTTTATAAACCATATTCAAAATTCTATGAAAATTGAAATTCGCGACATTAAATCCCACTTCCCATGCCGGTGGAGTAATAGCACAGAAATAACTACGTCCTTGCTTATTTGTTTTTTGCAGTTATTACTGTTATGTCGATCAAGTCTGCAGGGAAAGTACAGAATCTAATGCGACGGGCTCCCTTTATTTCACAGAATTATGACGACTTAGGTACAACGGTAAAATTAAGTTCCAGGTCAACTAATCCAGAGTAGATCAATCACGAATTCATAGACGAAACTGATATCGGTTAGTGAACCAGAAACAGCATAGAAGAAATTGCTGTTAATTAATAACTAACTACTTTCGTAGTTAACTAAATGTTTATAATTTAACAGGAACTCATTGACAGGCGAAAGTAAAATGACTTTTGTTTCCCATGGAGGATTTTTTTTTTTTTGGACGCTATTAAAACTAGAAAAAAAAGTTTAACTCTAGATTGGTTATTAAGCAGATTATTAAGGGATTGTAGAACTTGCAGTATTAAAATAATAATTACACTTATCACTACTTAATCTGTAATTCATTACTACAGTGTTAGTTCTGTCCCATACATCCAATTTTTTTTTAACTAAGTTTTTTTTATTAATATATGATTTTTGAAATATTGAATTTCCGGCGAAGCTTCAGTTCAGAATTGAGAGGACTTCTTTTTCCCCCTTTTTTACAGATACTTCAGAGCAGGAATCTTTCTCTTGCTATTCGATCAAGGCCATAAAACCTATCAATGAACTTCCGTCTCAGTGGGTTTGTGCTCGAGCTGTCTGTCAAAGGCTCGTTCGGTTAATGGAAACGGGAAATTAGTAAAGGTCACGGGACTCAATCAAAGCGAGACATTTGTAAAGCAACATCTTTTTTATATTAATTATTCTTATTATTCCTTGAAATAATAATGTAGACTCATATTGCGGAGATAAGTTTCATTGTGATTACTTCGCAGATCGAATGGATTCAGCAGCGTAACTGTAAGATTCGTGACAGAGTACTACAAGTGCTGGAGAAAGACTTCGACTGGAGTCTGGGTGAAAGTTCAACAATAGATATCGCCTCGCATTATGTGCTAAAAGAGTTTTGTTATACGCCTACGTTGTTTACAAAACATGAGGTGAATCTCCTCTCTCAGTGAAATGAAAACTTGGAATTATGTGCGCCGCATATTGGAAACTTCGGAATTCTGATGATAATTCATTATTAGATCTAAAGTAGAATAATGACCTAAGTAATAGACGATATGAAAAAAATAGTTTGAGGTACAGAGAACGCCGATTTTGAAACCAAGGGGCCAAAAATTTCAAAAAACAAAACAAATATTTTGTTTTTGATTACAAAAATATTTCAAAGTTATCAAAATTTTTGAAATAGACAACTGTTCACAACCTATTATACTTATTTCCAAAGGGTAGATACGTCTTCAGTTGTATTTGAGATAATGCCATACACATTCTAAGCCAATCTAGAGTAGATGCTAGAGGTGAATTACTTAGTTCGACCATTGGTGACGGTCGTAACGTTTACCTGCCATCTAAAGTCACATCAGTTTCGCGACCCTTGGACTAGGGGGCGCAAGCAACCTTTACAGGCTGTTCGACAAAGGAAGGCTGAGAGTTTTGGACAGGTCAGATAAAGCTGGTAGGGATTACTGGCACTTTTTCGACATTTTAAAAGGAATTGAATACGTCAACGCAAGCCCTAGGAGGCATGTCAAGAAACTGTTTGAGTGGAAAATTTAACTCAATTTTTTTTTTTTTTTAGTAAAGTTTTAATTAAACTAGTTTTCTTTAGTACATCTTGATTTAAATCAGTAAGAAATATTACATTCCTAATCATTTATTCATATAATAGCAATGTATTGTCAGTTTTTTGAGTGCTTCGAACGTAATTCATTGACCTACCATGGACTTGTACAACAGTTTCAAATTACGTCGATTCTGTTATTTCCTCCAGATGGAATTCCATGGTAATTGAGGGCTGTTTGTAACTTTCCTTCTGCTAGGTTTAGATCCAAGCAACTGAATTGAGTTTATATTTCGAGAAAATCATGGTTAATTATCATTTTTTTTTTGCAGGTGAATTACTGAAGCGATTTAATTTATTTTTCTTAATTTTTAATATTTCTAAAAAATGTATTCTCAGATTGGCGAAGATTGTGTATTTAAAAAACAAAGAGAACTGATATTCGTTGTTTGTTAAAAAAAAAAAAAAAAAAAAAAAAAATGTAAACTAAATATTTAGGTTGCTATTAATCTATGGATAACAGCTCTATTAAAGAAAACTTGGAATTGAGACTATTTTGTTGCGGCATTACACACTTTGGTAAATTCCTGCAAGTTTTTCGCGAAGCGAAATATACGTTTGTTCATCTTGGTCCCGAAATTTTTGCTATGCGAAAGACGACGAATTCGTTATAGTTAATATGCTGTATCTCTTGAGGGCAGGTTGTAGTAATCGGATTTGAGATTCGAATGCATTAGTTTGACAAAACCTTTCCCCACATACTGTTGCATCTACCCATCAAAATGCGTCTGTATATCGTTACGTTTGGCTTCGCGAGGATCCTGAGTTGTTATTGTAGGTTGCTTTATCAGTATAACTTATTTATAATGGTAATTATTAATTATGGTCACCATCATTAACAGTTAATTATTGGTTTTTGAAGGAGATTACTTCGGGTAGTTATCAGATATTTTCTGAATTGCTTATGTTGAATGTTGCTAATCCACCCCGAAGTTTCCCTACACAATAAAATTTGCAATTGTAATTACTCGCCCAAATTTGCGGTGTTTTCTTTGGTTTGCGTTGCTTGAGTGCTCGCAATTGCATCTTAATTTCTATCGTTTCTTAAGCCCGAATCGATGCAAGTATTTAAGAACGAATTAGTATTGATCTGTCCTTGGTTCTTGTCTCTCGCTATCTAATCCTATTTGAAGGAAAAGCAGTTCTTGGAAACTTAGGTTTTTGTTTTAAAGGTGAATGTTGGATAACTATCATAAGAAGAAAAAGACATTCCCATATTTTTTTTTTTATTTATTTTGAAACCCACACACAAAATTAAAAAAAAAAAAATCTGCTTTTTGGAATATATGTAAAATTTTATTTTTACTTCAGCTACTTCGTAGCTGAGATCTAATTTCTGTGCAGAAATTATTGTAGAAACTACAGAAAGAGTCTAGTATAGTCCATCGATCTGCATGATCCTATACATGTACATCATAGAAAGTATTTTTTGTTTTGTTTTGTTTAAAGTGTTTAAATGGGTCTTAGGTTTTTCTAGTTTATTTTGGTTTCATTGAGCTTTATGTATTGGCCCCTTATCATATTAAGAATGGAGTGGTACCTTTTCCAAATTCTTCCAGATGCCATCCAGGGAAGTTAACGATTTGCTCAATTTTGTCTTTTCTCATCTGACATTAAGGCTGCCGATCGAAGAGCGAGCGTCATTTGAACTTTTGATTCCACCTTTACATTATAAAAGTTTTACGAACTTTGGAAATGTATTCATACAAACATCTCAAAAATTTATTTGGTGTAGCATACACCTTAGAATCGATGAGGAATTTTATTCAAATGGGCCATCTCCAAAGGATGAATTTGAACCGTGGAGTTAAGAAACTTTTCATTGGAAACCCTGGTGGTAGAAGATTAAAAGGAAGACCACGACTTAGATGGCTTGATGATGTGGAAAACGATTTGAAAAAGCTCCAGGTACGAGGATGGAGGAGAAAGGCGCAAGATAGAAAAGAGTGGGCTCATATTGTTAAGGAGGCCAAGGCCCTACATGGGCTGTAGTGCCATGGAGTTAGTTAGTTTGGTTAACATTTAAAAACAAGAAGAAGAAGCAATGTAATTGAATAGAATCAGGTATCTGAACTTAATCCGACGTAATTCCTTGTTTTGTTTTGTTTTTTTCAAGTTAGAAAAATGAGAGATGATTGAGGAAATGTCCGTATGGTAGATGAATTACGAAATCATTAGCTTTTCAGGATTTGTTTCGAAAAGGAAAATATTAGATGAAGGAATTAGAAATAAATAGAGAAAATCACGACCGGACAACAAATATGCCTTCGCACATTGAACCAACATCAACGGGAATTCTGAACAGCTGTTTCATCCTTATTAGGAATCATCAGCAGAATTTACCCTTGACGATGTTTGGCTCATTTGCGCGAAAGCTTTACCTAAAAGCAAGGGTAAATTATGCTGATGATTCCTAATAAGGATGAAACAGCTGTTCAGAATTCCCGTTGATGTTGGCTCAATGTGCGAAGGCATATTTGTTGTCCGGTTGGGTATTTTCTCTATTTATGAATAATTACGAACGTTAAATTTGCTTTTCACGGATTTTTGTTTGATTTCTCCTTTCAAATGTTTTACTAATTTAATCCCCTTATATTTTTAAAACTGTTGGAATGAAACTATTACAAACATGTTGGAACTCACGTCATGTAAGCGTTTCTGCTACCAGTTGCTCCATTTATAGCGGGAAAATGCTCTTAATGGCTTCGGTTCTCGAATCTGTGCGGTAGAATCTTCTATCTCCTGCTCACCAAACTTAGTAGATTTTGGGATTTTCGTATATCATAATCAGAAAATAGTAAGAATTAAAAATGATGATCATTATACTACTATTTATCCTTTTTATTGTTAAATCGTTGTCTTTTTCTTTTTGGGACCAATCTTTTATATATTTATTTTTTTGAATAAATACGATAATTTAAAGAGCACTTAATTTACTGGATAAAACACAAAGCAAAGAAGTCTCAGTGCTCCTAGTTCTCACATTAAGAATAAAATGCAGGAAATTGTTAAATTTGGTGCTTTTCTCCAACAATCTGTAATGAATTTTAGGCAAAAAAATGCCTATAGACTACTCTCGTGTGTTATTGTAATTCATCATATTAGTCTCGTAGTTCCTCCATTTTCTTTTTTTTTTTCTTGTAATCTAATTCTTCTCTGTAATGCCTTTGGCAACTCAAGGCGCAGTTATGGTAAGCTGCCTGAGTATTTCATAAAAAAAATCCTGAAATCATCCTTTGAAAACGAAACTGTCTGAAGCTCTCCCATGAGTTTAGCGTAAACACGTAGAAACTATCAGCCTGTTTTTCAACCTTTCTCCTCTTTCCAAAGGTGTTGAACGACATTCATCCTACGCACAATAGAAATGATGTTGTTACCAATTAAACAAACATCTCGATTCCTTGGTATATCATTATACACTATTTATATTAAAAATCATAGTATAAAAAAATGAGTTTGATTAAGTCCAACCTAAATATTTAACTGCTACTCTTTTTTTCCATTTAAAAAGATATTTTTATTGTTTTCAATATAAAACCCCAATCCTTTGGCGATAGTAAATTTGTTAACAGACACTAGCAATCCCTTGCAAAATTGGATATTCTAAAGATTAAAATAAAAAATTCTCCCTTTTCCCAATTACAAACGATGTATTGCTTACATATTTATAAGTTTTCTTCGCCTATCTTTTATCCTGAATGAGATTCTATCAAAAATCAATGAAGTTATTTCGAACTTGAATGGTCTTCTAGTTCGGTGCGTTTCGAAATTGAAATTGCTTTTCTTGTTTCTTTCGAAATTTCAACTGCGCCTATATTTGGTCGATTTTCCCACTCTTATGCAAATGATAACAGCTATTACGATAGTTGATGATAGAGACGTCGTGACAGATCGTCTCCTTTAAAAGGAATAACTGTTCTCGTCTGGAAAGTAGCAGACAAGGTCGCCTACCTTGCGTTATTTGTTCGTCCTTGACCCCATACGGACATAAGACGGAGGAATTTGATCAGATGCAGGTGGGGCCTACGACAGCCACCGTTGGGGAGTTGTCTTGAAAAGTTAGTTCACGTGCCGAAGCATTTGCGTCATGCGATAATCGCTACAGAAAGGCAAAAAAAAAGTAGCTTGAAGCAGCAGAATAAATTGCATTGAAACTTAGAAAGTACTTAAGCTGAATCCTTGAATTTTTCCTTGAATTTTTTGATTATATATTTTTGGTAAAAAGTGCTTCTTGAATAACTGTATATGTGGACCTGAAACATTGACAATAAATGGACACAACTTGTATGAAATCTGTCCTATTTTGATAATGGTAATTTTATTTGCTAGCTTTTTAGACCTTAAGTTATTTTCGAAGTCAAAGAAAATTTGACTTGAAAGTTTCCTGTTTCATTCTGTTTACACTGTAGCATTGCGTTCGAATTGTTATCTACATTGATTGCTTACAGTGAACACTATAGTATTAAATTTTAGTTAGTATTTACTACTACAGCTGAAGTTATAGTGATTAAATAAAGTTAATACAATTTAACAAGCTGACAAACTGGAAACAGAATATTATGAAGTGAATAGTATTTACCGTGTGCCAGTTTCCTAGATGAAGTAATAAAAGATGAAAAATTACAAATCATCGGAGAGGCAATAGAAACGTTAAATTCCTTAAATATATAAGCCTTCAATGAGAAGGAAGCTTATTAAATAATAGTACCCGTGTAATTTTCAAAAGACTTGCATTTTATTTTTAATTTATTTTAATATTGCTTGAGAAAGGTCTTATGTAGGATCGAAACCGGTCGCATCATTTCTTTTTAAGTATATAACTTCTAATTTTATTCTTGTGTATAGACTACATTCTTTTATTACTTCAT
Organism: Thereuonema tuberculata; assembly: GCA_023159025.1. NCBI lineage: Eukaryota > Metazoa > Arthropoda > Chilopoda > Scutigeromorpha > Scutigeridae > Thereuonema > Thereuonema tuberculata. The sequence continues at coordinate 77,473 of JAFIDM010125682.1, read as the reverse complement.
TAGAATATTATAAAGATTTTCATTGTCTTCGTTTCTAACATCTGACAGCAATTAATTAAAACGAGTAGATCTACCAAATTTCTGACATTGCTCGAGGCTTTGACATTTTTTTATCATTGCAAGGAACATTTACTAACTTCTGGTAGAAATTTAAATATAGTATTTCTGTACAGTACTACAAAAAGAAAAAGGAAAAGAATGTAATGTAGTTAGCTATAGAGAAAGTAACTATATTTCCAAAATCATAAATAATTGAGTAAAAATAGTTGTTTAACGTGTGTTTTTAAAAAAATTTCTATTAAAAATTACATTGAATCACACTAAAAAAATATTATAAAATTTGTATAAAAAAAAACTTATTAAAAAAGGTTTATACAGACATTAAAAAGTTCCTTGTACAGTTTCGGGGAAGACATGTTCCCCATCAGCAGCAAGATGATTGGAAAGTGTTACTAAGTTTGTTTTTTAATACAAAGTTTGTAATATTTTTTACAGTGTGATTCAATGTAATTTTTAATAGAAATAATTGAGTAACAGCAAAATTGTTAACCAGTATGCGTGGAAAATATTTTATCCATGCTTGATTTTTAAGTATAGTAGCCACAAAATAAGCCAGAACGAATTTTTAAAAAATGTTGCTGTGTATCAATTCCCAGCACTTATTGACAGACACCGACTACTATTAAGAAAATGAAGGGGAAAAAATGCTTGTCTGTATAGTCATTGGCGCTAATTGAAAGTTTACATTAAGGGAAATGTGAGAAAAAAGATTTTTTTGAAAGGGGAAGACGAGGGATATTAAAGAGTAGGGATTACTCTTCTGCAGGTCTACAAATCGAGCAGAGCTTGAATTCCATTTACAAATAATATTGAAATGTTTAATTTTACCCATTAATGATAAAAATCATCTCAGCTTTACTATGTTTCTGTCTATTTAAGTTTCAGTAAATAACTTCAGGATTTTCTCACTAAAAAAAAAAATGACATAAATAAAAAACAAAAGAGACGAGAGCTGGATACACATTTTTGCTCTCAAACCTCATCATCCCCGTTCGACGAGTGGAAGAGAGCTTAATCCCCTCTTTTTATTTATTTCTTTTTTTCATTCTCTGGCTAGAGACAGAGGTTCTCGAGAACCCAGCGGCTTTGATCGGATGTCAGCAGTTGTGATCTTACCACCCACTTCCACCGAAGCGTTGTTGGCAGTCGAACATGTGACATTCCACCAGTTAAAGATGTGTCGCCTTGACGTTCTGATTGATTTCGCAGCATTTCTCCGAGAGAGAGAACTCCATCTTGGAAATGATTAAAGTAGCTATTTACATGGCAGTGGAAATAGTACCAGGCACCGACTCTGTTTACATTTGCAGTTCATTGATCAGTAAATCCCTGAAAATGTGGAGGAGATTGAAGTTTTCCAATCTTGACAGCACAGCAAAACCGGAATGTTAACTTGTATACAAAAACAGTGAAAATGTTGAAACGTCTCCTGCTAAAGTTGTCATTACGTGTATCGCAATTTCTACTTTCTAAAAAATCTTTATTCAATAAGGAAAAAAAAAAAAAATAATTGCTCATTTGCTTGATTACTTATTATTGCTTGATTTTCCTTAATTTAAACTAAACATAATATTTTTTGGAGTTAAAAAAAGAAGTAATTGAAAAATGGAATTTTTTTTATGAAATAAATTTCTTTCGTTCAAAAATTAAAAACATGCATATTTGTAACTACGTACACAGATGCAGGCTGTTTCTGATATATAAAATCACATACAATTAGCCTAAAATAAAACAGAAAATTATTCAAATTTGCGCCAAATCCATAGGCGTGGGGGGGGGGGGGGGGGCGAACGGCCATGGCCGCTCCCAGAAAAATACATATTAGTATAATTATTTTAAATACAAAAATAATTTTAATTAATTATTTTTTAACTTATTGGCATTGCATGCATTATTTCCAACAATAAAAATGCAATTATTCGAAGGTACAAGTTTAAATTTTAAATTTCTCCGCTTTTTTTCCCAAACACAAAGGGCCTGGCCACCCCCAGAAAAATTCTGTAGTTACGCTTCTCGCCAAATCACCAGAGAAAGATTTATATAATAAAAAAGGTATATATATTATTATATAATGTTTGTAAAATAATCTCGATCCCGTTGTCTCCAGAATTGTCTTCCTGTAATATTATTGATGGGATTTGTGTTTGTAATTTGTCGAAGTAATGTTGTAAAATTGATGTTTCTTTACGAGCTTGTCATCATTTTGATTAATGGTTGTATTCAGTACAAACAAAATGATAAAACTATACCATTAAATCTATTACACTCTCCCCTCATTACTAAATTACCAACAAATATTGCTTCAGATTATCTTTCGTTGTTTTTGGGGTTTTTTTTCGTTTAAAATATGAGTGAAAATAAATAAATAAAAGATTAATTAAATATCCGTAAAATTGTGAAAATGAGAGGCTTTGAATTGTTTGGAACCTATTTTTTATTTTCTAGTCTGCTTTCGACAACACACGATGTCCCATGGATATCTTGAATATCTTCTGTAATTGGTACGATAATTTGACGTTTTCTAATAAGGTCTTATCGTATCGGTAAACACTTTATACAAAACTATATTTTTAAAAAAAAAAAAGATGGTGTGCCAGGTTTACAATACCGAAACTCATATGATCCAAAATTACTTTTCCCAAAAGGCAGTCATTGCTTTAATTTATCAGTGCCATTAGTGTTTATTTATTGCAGTAATGGCACTTTACTGTTCGTTTTCAAAAGCGAGAACACCACTCGCGGACGATTCAACTCCACAACGGGGTGATACTCTGAGATGGGCACTTTCCTAAGACCTGTGTTTTTTTTTAGTATCTGTTATTTTTGCAATAGTATTTATTCTTTCCATAATTCTTTCCCGAAAAGCGCAAATAGAATGCAACTACTAGTAAACGAACACCATAAAAAGTAAACATCCCCTCCTTGTTTCTCCTCACCCCTATTTTGCTGAAATCGAAGGAGACCTGACGCATGCGCAAAAGCGTTGAAGGCTCTCATAAACAAAACCGACCAGTACAGAGGCTCATGTTTTAGAAGTTTTGGATCCAAAAGTAAAGATTTCGAATTCTGTCAACCTCAAGGAGATGGCATTTGGTAATATTTAATTTTAGTATAGAAAATACAGGAAACACAAGTTCTTCACTAAACATCGCTATATTTCGCAGAAAGCTGCTTTTTCTGCTTCTTCGGGCTTACAAAGCAAAATAGAAACAAAGAATAATTTAAACAAACAAAGGTTGGCAATGTTTACAATCATTTGAAAAGCTTCACGATTTTTGCAAATGTAGAATAATTTAGACAAAAATAGGCCATGTTTATAATTTTTATAATAATTAAAAAATTTCATGATTTTTACAATGGATTTTGAATTTTTCTAATAAAAATGGACTTATTAGAAAACATTGTAAACATTGCCTATCTTTCAAAAAATACTTAACTATTGAAGTTATGGATTTTTGAGACTGTTTATGGAATTGCCTATCTTTATTTGTTTAAATTATTCTATGTTTACATATTTTGCTTTGTAATTAAGCCTGAAGAAGCAGAAAAAGCAGCTTTCTGTAAAATATAGCGATGTTTAGTGAAGAACTTGTGTTTCCTATATTGTAATTATGTGGTTTGTATATTTATTTATTGGGATATTTAATTTCCCTTGAAATTTAAGTTTTCGACGGTAAATACTTCATCATTGAAATTCTGCAGTTCTAACGGCAGAGTATTCTGACAGTTTCTTTGTTACCCTGTTACCTATTGTTCTAAAGTATACGAAAATCACTAGGACTCTTTATAGTAACCTAAAACCTACCTTTTCAGCTTCTGAAGATATAGTTTTCTTAATCTTAGACTCGTCTATCTATTTCGACTTAACATCATATTCCACCACTATTTGTGTTTCTAATTGTTCCCGAAGCATATTTACAAACATTAGATAAAATCTACAGTATTAGTATGTTGTAGCTTCCAACCACGCTGTTAATAAAAAAGCCATAAATATTTACAAATATATTTGTAAATTTACGTTTGTAATAATTTCATTCCAAAGTATTTTACTTTTTCTTTTCTGCTTTTGCGAAAAATTCGTTGTTTTCAGGTAATTATTCAATGCTGCGAGACAAAATGAGAGAGATTTTAATTGATTTTCATTGCATATTTTCAAAACTTTTTTCCTGAATTCCATTGGAAACTCTTTCTAAATTTCTTTCTCCGGTCTTTTTAACCCTGAATGAATTCGTTATTAGCCTTTCCTTATTTTGATCTTTTGCCCTCGGCTTGGCGGCGTCGTTATTCACGTGTTAAGGAATTCCCGCTCCGAGATATTACTTTCCAACGTTTTTCTTAAGCATGAGCCCGTCACGTCTCTCCTTTTAGTAATTATATTGAACTCGGGCGCTTTTCCCTTCGATTTCTGTTTATGTTTTCGTGAATTGCTTTCCGTAAATCTGTACGTTACGCTTCTGGACTTAAAAATTGTTTTCAAAATCCACAGAAGAATACAATTTCAAAATTGATCCAGATTACGCTGTCGTTCCAACAGTTGAATGCTCTGTTGTGACATTTCAGGGAAAGTTACCGTCATCTGCCCCATCGAGCCATTGTATTCTAAAAAAGACATTCCTGTATTTATTTATTGTGATTTTTTTATCTCTTTTTCTTTTTTTAGTGTATATCTGAATATTTCCAAATAACATCGCGAAATCGGTCAACCTATTTTCATGAAATTTGGTTTTATGGATTTATCATTAAAATGCAGTTACTCGTATTTGTGGATATAAGTTATTAAAAACATCTTAATTGACTTTTAGGTTAAAATTATCACCAGATTAAAAAATAGAGGACATTTATTTATAGAATATTGTAGAATAACCTAAAAAAATCTTCGATTGAAATAAAATTATTTTATAATGCATCACATTAACTCTTTAACTTATTTTAAAAATTCGAACTATATTTTTTTTTATTATTAAATGAAAATAGGAAATTTAATTAATTAAAATTTGAAATTTTCATAATGTAGGCCTACGAATATAAAATGTTTTCGTATTTGTTTTTTTTCTTTCACAAAAGAAAAAAAGAAGTACAAAACAGTTTATAAGAAAAAAGCTCACAAGTCAGAGAAGCTTATGGTAAGGGAGTAAAAATGTTACGGTACAATAACTTTAATTTTGAAATAGAGAGTGTGTGTGACTCTTGTGCTGTCACTTTAAGCTGATTTGGAATTCTAAAGATAATTTAACCCACACGTTATACCCGGTTAATTTTTTGTAGATTTTTCAGAGTAATTCTGACGTCTCACATGACTGACTTCTCGATTTTCTTTCCTTGCTTCCCCCCTTCCGACTTTCATACAACGAAGTCGTTCATTCCACGAATTTTTTTCCTTATTTTCAAGTTTTCATATATTTTTTTCCCTTTTCCTTCAGCATATAGTCATTTTAGTGTCTTAATATTTAAGGCATCTATTTTAATTCGGGCTATTTTTGAAAAAATATTTATCAACATCTAAGGTAAAACGGAATTGTTAGTTGATTCTGCATCAGTATCCGTTATCATTAGGTTAAAGAGAGCACTCTTGTGTTTAAAGATTCTTAATTAGGTATATTGTAATAATAATAATAAAATTATATAATATTTATCGTGCTGTATGGTAGAAGACATATACAGTAAAACCTCGTTAAGTCGTCACTCAAGGACCGAACATTTTTGACGACTTAAGCGGAGTGAGCATTTTTGAAAAAAAAAAA
>JAFIDM010125682.1:48697-71572 GCA_023159025.1 Thereuonema tuberculata | reverse complement strand
AAAAAAAAAAAAAAAACACTGAAATATAATATTTTTATGAATTGCTGTAGGATTCGGTGAGAAAAACAAGATTTTCAGAAATTAATACATGCAAAAGAATGAGTGGAAAATAAAAAAAAACCCACACATTTTATACTTACCAGATTTTATTTTCTTTTACTGGCATTAAAATAATCCAACAGTGTTGATTGATGAAGGTGCTGATTACTGGTAACAATTCGAAACATTTTGTAATGAAATGGAACTCCAACTTTTGTGCACATAGTTAATCGTATCTAAAACCGAAACTTCTAGCTTTTCGTTCCTATCCAAGGCTTTTATCATGTCCTTTACAAGCATTTTTTTGTACTTTCGTTTAAAGTCAAGAATTATCCCTTGATCTAAAGGCTGAAGAAGTGCAGTTACATTTGGAGGAAGAAAAACAATTTCGATCGCTTATAAATTTTCGGGGCTTACTCGCTATGAAATAAAATCACACCCAGTAGCGGTCAAGAAAAACGTCTATTCTTGACAAGAGTCGCAGAGAGAAGTGTGTAATTTCACAAGTGAATTTCCCACGTGAAAATTCCCCGTAAAGGCTAGGCTTTCTTAGAGTGAAGGGGCGTGGCTGAAAAGATAGCAGGCAAAATTGAGAATAAAGATGCTTTTGGCCATTTCTGAGGGTGACGAGTTATCCGGAGTAGAATTAAATTTGGTGACGAGTAAAAGAAGGTTATTTTACATTATTGTCTATGAAACCTTGTCGGGACCAAAGGAAAACGACGACTTAAGCGGAGTGACAACTTATCCGGGTGACGACTTAACGAGTTTTTACTGTATAAATATTTAAGTTCAACGAAATGTAATTTACTAGTCTGTGCTTCTCATTAGAATATTCTGATTTTAATATTCTTAATTATTCTATACTATTCTACGTCATTCCATTCAGAAATCTAGAAAGGAAAGGTTGCAGAAGTTTTGCGGACTTACAAACATGTAAAGACCCGTGGAAATACTGCGTAACTGTCTCTTTCCTTCAGGGTTTTGTTAGTAAGTCTCAGTTTCGTTCATTCTCAAGCAGGTTAAAACTTTGTTCATCATTTAAAAGTTGTTCTTAAAGGAGATTTGAAACTCATTAAAATCATATTCTAGATTTTATTGTAATAAATATAACTTTTTGATGTAGATATAAACAATATAAAAATAAAATGTAAAAAAAAAAACGAAGATTGGAAAATTATCGGAGTTTTAAAATCTCCGGGTTTTTTTCTGTTGTTTATATTTGCCTCAAAGTTATCTTAAGCACAGCGAAGCAGTTATGAAAGGTATATCACAGTAGACGATTTATACTGGTAATTGAAAGTAGGTCTCCACATTCACGGAATAAAGAAAGTAATGAGAAATCTCCTTCTGTCGTAATCAAAATTTGTTGAATTTTGTATATTAGTTATTGATATTATCCAAAGCGATAAAAAGGGATAAAAACGCACAACATAAAATCACTGAGCTATTTTGGAATATTTAACAACGTGAATCCAAGACAGCCTGTTTCAAGGTTGTTACCTTTCTTCAGTTGGATTCACCCAGTGTATGCAGCTCAGTGATATCAACAAAAATATAAACAAGAGACAGATAAATATAAGAATGGCCCTTCATATGAAGAACAGTAAAAAAATACATAAAAAATAAAAAAGCAATTAGTTAATCTCCTCTAGTTAACAGCTAGCTTATGAAGGATTAAACTATACGAAAGACGTATACATAATGTTAATTTTAATGTGCGTACTACAATTTACAAAGTAATAAAAAGGGATGAAAACCCACACTAAATAAAATCACTGAGCTTCGTACTTTTATAATATTTGACACCATTTATATTTTTTTTGATATCACTGAGCTGCAGACATTGGGTAAATCAACTGAAGAAAGGTAACAACCTTGAAACAGGCTGTCTTGGATTCCCGATGTCAAATATTCCAAAAGTAGCTCAGTGATTTTTATTTGTTGTACGTTTTTATCCCTTTTTATTGCTTTGTAAATTCTGGTACTCACGTTAAAATTAACATTATGTATTGATATAATCAATTATTAAAAAAAAAAATAACAGCCAAAAACAACAACTATTTCTGAGGTTTGTTTTACTGGAAATTTTTTTTTAGTAAGCTACTTGTATTCTGTTGTCAGGACAACTTTACTTGTGTCAAATCGAGACAAGGTTTTCTTCAGCAGCATTTCGCAGCCATCTCCCTAGATACAGAATGTCGATATCCATCTCACTTGCCTGATCTTACCTCATCAAATGCCTCATCTGGGATTTGTTTAAGGACTCCATTTTCAAGTGCAATCCATGGGCCACGTTCCCTGAAGTGAATGACCAAAATTACTGCCTTCATTCGATCACTGCATCAGTTTCTGCTTCAACGATGGAGCACCTTCTCCTCGAGCGTCTGGCATCTTGGAAGATGTCATAGTGAACACATTTATTCATTATTTGTTAGAAAATAGCATTTTATATAGTATTAAAAATATGTTAAGAATCATTACTACCGTTATTCGTGTTCTGTCCTATAAATTTTCGTTCATATTGTAAATTTTCACTTTAAGATAATTTCGAAGAATTGAAAAGAAGTATGGGTAATTAATCTCTTGACAATAATTCACTATAAACTTCCTTTCTTCAGGGCGATATTCATCTTGTAAGATTAACTTTTACTTTTAGGATAGCTTTGCTGTAAATATTTAATAACTGAAACCTGACAGTAACTTAAACTGCAGATTGTGAGCAACTACAGTTGGAACTACCTGGAGCATGTGTTGCTTATGTCATTTTGAAGCGTGGAATTGGGATCAACGAGCGAAATAAAATCATTTCGCTAACATTGATATTCCTTCAGCGACTGTCTACTTGGATGCTTGCCATTGGAGATTTAACCCTTAAAGCCTATCCGGGGCTCCATCAAACCCCAGTGATGGGTAGGAATAGTGTGTCTCCTAGGATGGGTAGGGTTTAAGGGTTAAAATATAAATCTGAGGTGGAACCTTTAAAGACTATGATGACTACTATTGGTGATAAGCAAAACACAAATCTAACCAAATTTGAGGCTACAATCATAATTCTATATTAACAGCCCAATAAATAGTCTTCTTTAAAAAAAAAAAAAAAAAAAAAAAAGTACTTTTGTGATTTTATTCACATTATATATATATATTCTATTGTATGTTTTCAGAATCAGAAAAATTTTTAAATATGTTAAGAATCATTACTACCGTTATTCGTGTTCTGTCCTGAAAATTTTCGTTAATATTGTAAATTTTAATTCTGAGATAATTTCGAAGAATTGAAAAGAAGTATGGGTAATTAATCGTTGACAGTAATTCACTACAACTATTATCTTTAAAAGTCATGTATTATATATAATTTTAAACAGTGGCATATCAAAAGAAGAAAAATGTAGAAGAAAAGTGTATAGAAGTGAAATATAGATAATAACAGGTAGAGAAAACTCATAAGTTTTCAGAACATTAAGTTTGTCACTGGCATTACGTAGGGTTTGAGGTTATTTCGTCTGAACAAAAAAATTGTAAGAAATATTTATTTTAAGTTTCACGTTGAACAGCAATTGATAGAACACCGTAGAGCATTAGTTCCCAATTAGGTAAGGATTACGGACCGTTCTTCAAAAGCTAAGTTATAGACCTCCATATTTGAAAATTGTAATATCTGTATGGTAGTTACGTATATGAGGATTTTTTTTTTTTTTTTGGAGAAAATTTGAGTTAATTAATAAGTAAATGATTTTAGATATACTTAAAACAAATCATGTGATTTTTTTTACCAAAAATGAAAGTGATTAATTAGGGGAGGGGGAAATAAAAATAATTTTACTATCTTCTGTTTACTATGAACAAAATATGACGTATCTAGCAGCTACTTAACTTAAATGTGATGGGAGAAATCATGCCTCTTTTTGTCCCAAATATTTCTTTTTGATAGCATGTTCAATGTTTCCAACTTTTATTCTCCATCAACATCGAGCTAATTTCTATCCTTGCTTTTCATATAACAAAATACTGAAAGTGTTTGTTCACAAAATGTAAGTGGAGCAAAGGGAAACTAGATATTAAAAGCTTTAAGGCTAATTTCTTGTAAATAGGAAAAAAAACCTCACTTAGAAGACTGCAAAAAAAAAAAAAAAAAAAATGGGCATGGATTTCAAAATGGTAAAAAAAAAATAAAATCACACTTACAGCGATTAATAAACATTTCAGAAAATTTGAGTTTCTTCTTGTGAATGGGGCCACGGACCCCTGGATGAGTTTCGGGGGTCCGCGAACCACCATTTGGGAACCACTGCGTCTAGAGAATGAATTAAAAAAAAAAAAAATAGACACAGCGATGTCACGACGTTATAGTGACGTCGGACTAGAATGTTTATTTCTTTGGAATCAAGTTAAACTCCTTTTATGAATTAACTTCATTTCTGCCAGCATTAAGTTCTTTTAGTTGCTGACACAATGCTGCATTTTAAAAAATATATAATATTTATATAAATATATATTTATATATATATTTATGAAATATAAATTATATTTTTATTTAATAATTGTACTTTATATCTAATGATGATATAAATTGCAAATCTGCTGAGGCAATATATTAAGAAATTTTCCATCAAAGATTTTCGACTGTTAAATGGACCTTTGTAGGAAAAATGAAGGTTTGTTATGGCTAACTGTCTACATCTTAAAAGAATTATGCTTTTAACTGAGTAATTCAGTGATTTAATCTCGAGAACTAATTTTGATTTTCTCATCATCAACTTAGTTAAATTAAAATAGGCAAAGACCTATTTTCTTCGTAGCCTTCAAAAATTACTTAATGCATTTTTTTTAATTTCATAAATGGAATTTCAAGAAATAAAGAAGAAAAGTGAACGAAAAGTGAAGTTCATTATTTCAGGCGTTAATGGAGCTTAAAAGTTCTCATTAACAAATTTCGCTTCTTTCATGAGAGCTTCTATAAACTTCGGATCAGAGGTTAATAGTTCTGTAATCGCGCTTCGCTCGACGACGACGTCCGGGTTTTGGGTCTTTTTAAGTCGTAATTAAAAATAAAACAGACCGCTGTCACCGACTACGCGCTTCAAACATGATGATGAATTTTACGAGACGAAAGCTGAACCCACGTGACCCCGTTGCTTCCCGTTCGGCTAATGATGCCTACTTCGAGCCCCTGGCGGTCATGAAAGCAAATAACGAATCAGCAGTACGTCCACTGGAGCTTCTTCTAAGACATTTTTTTTTCCCCATTGCATCTGAACCTAGAATAAAAAAAAATGTAAGTTATTGTCGTATATTCTGGTATAAAATTCTGAAGCGCCTTGGTTTTTCAGAACTATAAAATTTCTCGTTTTGATTCGCTTTAAAGCCTGGTTCCCTTTGAAATAAAACTTCCAATTTCACAAATGTTGTAAGGATGAGTGAAATGCAATATATAAATGAAATTTTTCATATCTCAATTCAAGGTAAATAAGAATATTTCCAAAACGGTGTTTATAATTTTATTATTATAATATTAATTTAAATGTTTTCGTATTTTTTTTAATACAGTCGTAATTAGCGGGCAACCATAGCTTCCCGCTTTGTTTTTGTCCCGGGAAAAACGTACATTGAAAATTTCTTGAGTAGATATTTTTAAATCTTTTAGTAAGTTGTCGTTTTCAGTAAAATACAGTTAATATCTATGGTTTCGAATGTTTGAAAATTATGGAAATGTTTGCGTTTGAAAATGTAGACTTGTCAAATCTTCATCACGTTGATTAGACATACATTTGTATCCATACGAGTCACTGTCAATCTTGCTTTTATTGTCTACTTTTTGAATCTGACATACGACCAAAACATTTTTGATTACAATAAATCGATATGTATTAGGCCTACGTTACCTCTGTAAAAGGTTGGATTTTTTTTTTTTTTAAAATGCCCGGAAACAACTTGATTCATCTCTGTATCACACCGCAATTTTCCCCGCAATTTTATAAATAAATGTTTCTTCGATTGTAAAGTTCTATAACATTTTCCACATTGTTTTCCTTCTGAAGAAACAAAGACAAAAACGCTTTAAATTCCTTGTCAGAATATCATTGCCTGATCAATCTTAGGAACGAATAATGAACTGCAAATCGAATACATTAAGATACTCTAGGTATCTTAATTGCCAGAAAGAACTTGAATGGAATTGAATTAATACATACATGAAGAGGAAAGATCAAATACGGATAAGAGTAAATCTAAACTGTACCCTGAGGTGATAAAAGGTTAAGAAATGCTAAGGAGTGAACGTATTGATGAAATCAAAAATCTTAATCAAATCAGTTAAACATGGGTCTGGAATGTTGTCTCTTCCAATCAGCTTCTTCTGACCTTTAAATCTCTCGAAGTTTACGAGCATCGGGACTTGAGGATTGAAAAAAAAATCTTCTCTTTTTTAATTTTTATAATTTTAGGTAACTTTATTACTTTAAAAATTGTTTATATTTTAAAGACAAGAAACAGGACATTATTACACTCATGGAAAAATTACAAATTTTATCGAAACATTAGCAAGATAGTGTACATCAGTTACTTCAGCAAATTTTTTATTATACATAAACGAATTTATTTTTTTTTAATATAAACAAAGTTGCTTTTACACCTCTGTATTCTCCAAATCAATAAAGGTTTATGCATAACATTTATTTTCAAGCCTAATATCCAGTTTTTGCTAAAGTTTTTACAAGAGGGTTTTTTTTTTATTTGAGTTCACTGTCTTATTGGATAATCGTTGAACTGAAGAAGAGAAAAAAATATCATTCGAAAGTGGATGGAATATAAATCAATGATACTATGCATAGAATAATCACAATTTCACTTGTGGATCTTGAGTGACTTTACTTTCTTTTTTTGCATTTTTGCTAATTTCTTAATATAAAAAAAAAATGGCTTTCAAGATTTTCGGGCTAATGATATTTCAGGTGAAACCGTTTCTCTTTGTTTGATTTCTGGGTTGAAGAACTGTCTGAAATACTGTGCAGATTGACGTGTGTATTTAGAAATAAAGAGCTTTACTACATTTGTGAAACAAAAGTAAAATGCACAGCTTGATAAAAACACGATGAACTGTTGTTAAATGAAATGGAAGACAGCTGCTTCGTGTCCTCATAAGTATGAAACAGCCGCATAAGTTTCCACTCAAGGTATGGTTGCATTTTACTCTTTATTACGTTTTTATATTCAAGCGGAATTAAAAAAAAATTAAGTTACTGCGTAACTACTATGAAGACGCTGCTGACGCTAGACTACGACCGGTAGAAGACGGATTCATTTCCATATACCGGCGTAGGTCAGAAATTCTTCGATTTTGAATTCGCCTCTAGCCGCGATCACCCAACCTCGTGTAAAAAAGTTATCGGGTTTCTATCCCGGAGATTAAAGACGGGTGGGCTTCGGGCTGACCATACAACCTCAACTTAGTCCCGTTGGTCACGAAAGTCGGGAGCCTTATCTCGCGCGATCCCAAGGGCCTGCATACGCCTCTGGTGTATAAGTTAACTTTTTTTTATTGCGTAGATGAAAGGAAACCTTTTACCATTTTCAAAAATACGTACATCAATATCCTTCGTCTTCTTTAAAACAGATAAACACATAAATAAATTCCTGAAAACTCCTACACTGTAGACATTTTCCAATATTTCCTTTTAATCTCTTTAAAACTTTCTCAAGGTTTTTGTAAACAAAAATTAAAAATTTAACTTAAATTTAAAAAGAGAATTCCTCTCTTTTTAAAAACGATAGAAAGATACAATAATTAAAAAACATGGGTAAACAAGAGGAATTCTCTTTTTAAATTTATGTTAAATTTTTAATTTTTGTTTACAAAAACCTTGAGAAAGTTTTAAGAGATTAAAACGAAATATTGGAAAATGTCTACAGTGTAGGAGTTTTCAGGAATTTATTTATGTGTTTATCTGCTTTTACCATTTTGTTTACATAAAGAAATCGTTGTGTTTCAAAGTCCTGCCAATTCTTAAAGAAGACAACATTCAAGAACAGAAGAGAACATTCAAAATTCGGATTTTAACATTTTTCAGTTTTATAATACGTTAAAGAAATTTTATTATTTTTAATGAAGGAACTTCGTCGTAGATCAGGGGTAACCAAACCGCGGGCCCGGGAGTCATTTGTAGCTCTTGGCATTTGGACAAATGGACGGCTCGCGGAAATATGTTGGCTGAGCTACTTTTTGCATCACTATTAATATAAAAGGTAAATACCTCTGTTATTATTTAGCGGGATTAAAACAATGGACTTTCAATTTATACCCGATAAATAATAACAGAGCTTGAAATCTTTTAGGATTGTCATGTTCATGATGAGTAAATACATTTAAGAATTTAAATCCTATTTTAATGCTAACTTAAAGAAATTTCGAATTTTATTTTATTAAATTTTATTAAATACTCTCAATATATTGTAGCGTATTTAATTTTGAAATATTGATTCAAATGTTTTCATGATTTTGAAAACATTTGGTATATTTGTGTACTTTGTGATTATTGAAACCAATGTAAATTAATAGTTTACAAACTACATATATGAATGTATGTTATTACGTACATATATTTCTTAATATGTAAAAAAAAAAGATTGTAACTAAATGTGCATATTACAGTGAAACCGTGTTTGTGTATTATTTGTTCGTCTTACTGCTCTCCAACGTCTGAGGTCTATGGTATGTGGTTCTTATGTTAAGCAGGTTTGGCCACTCCTGTCGTAAACAATGATATGCAAAATTAAAACAGTCCTTCTGATACATAACAATAACAGAATACGTAGAAAAGGGAGGAATCCAACCACTAGTTTCATCTTTACGCTCTTTATACGTGAAGATTTCAAATCAGAGCAACTAAAAATAAAAATAAAGCTGATTTTTATTGAACCAATAAATAAATAATAATTGGAAAGGCTAAGTCGTCGTAATTTCTTATGAAAGAAAACCTGTTGAACTGGATCATCAAAATTATGAAAACGCGGTTGGGTATTACAATAAAGACTGACCTATTGTTTGATATGAGCGTGTGTGACCTAACCTTGGCACAGTTTATTGACACGCTTTGATCAGATATTAAAAAAAATATTAGTCATTGCATCGCAAGGAAAAGTTCCTCATTCTTAGTGCGTGATGGAATTCTGATTATTATTTTTTATTTTGAGGAAAAATTAATTTTTTTAGATGTTAATATCATTAAAGTCAAGGAAACTTTTATTTTCCCGAAAAAGATTTTTTTTTTTTTTTTTTTAGTATTGAAATAAATGAATTTCGGTATTTTAGATAGTATTTAAACTACGTATGAATCCAGTTAATGACTTTTAGATATACACGCGTACGTACAGTCACATACGCAAATTTAAGAGTATGATACTACGAAGTGACCACTACGAAACCTACTTATACGAAGGAATTGGAATAATCTGTGATGCGGTTACATTGTCTACTCAGCTGTATCAGTTTACCTCTGAAACTACCGGTGTTACCGAAGAACGCTACAACGTAAGGTTATCCTTTGTCCAATAAATCGATCAATTAGGCTAAAGCATCCGTCTGGCATTGGAGATCAGTAGTCCTAATCAGTCTCAGTCCCCATACAGCCAATCTATCCAGAGATTCAACATGTAGAACAGCAGATCATTTTGCCGTAGTGCAAAGTTTCGTATCTTAGCTTCATTCGCCTAATTTTAATACCATCAGACGACTATATTTTGGACATGTGTAAGGATTCCATTCCATTAACTATACACATCCGAACTAAACGAGATATTCACAGCCTCAATTTTAGAACGGTGAATCATATCTATCGCATGAAATTCATGTAGACGAGACACATTCAACATATCCTTTACAAACAGCATGACCTAAACTGTGCTTTAAGACATATTAATATGCTTGGAATAAACATATTGAGCGTGCGGTTGTAATAATAAAGAGATTGTGGACTATTATCACACTAAGCATTAATAATAAAAACATATAAAAAGGACATGTTTCGATGAGCTCCCAAAAAACAGCTTCCGTCGTCAGAAAAATGATTTTTTTGATGACGGGAGCCGTTTTTTTGGGGCTCATGGAAACATGTCATTTTGAAATGTTTTTATTATTAATGCAGTGTGGTAATGGTCCACTGCCTTGTTAATATTAATATGCTGTTTATCATCTATTACTCATAAGTCATTTTCTGTTCATTATTTTCATGAATATTGTAAAACTTTTTCTTCTCCCATTTTTAACCATTTATTTTTTAGTTTAATTAAAGGTTTAACGTGCGCTTGTTAAAATAGCGGTTGTGATGCCGTCGCACTTGTTGGAAGAGTTCATCAAAGCAAAATTATAACATAATAAGGCAACTAGTTTCGGGCAAAAATTTTTATGCCCTTCGTCAAGCCAGGTTGGATTTAATTTAATTTAATTTAATTTAATTAAAAAATTAAATCCAACCTGGCTTGACGAAGGGCATAAAAATTTTTGCCCGAAACTAGTTGCCTTATTATGTTATAATTTTGCTTTGATTAACTCTTCCAACAAGTGCGACGGCATCACAACCGCTATTTTTTAGTTTATGGTTATAATTTTTTAAGTACACTGAAAAGTCGGCTTATCTTTGATAAAAATATCGTCTACATCTGTGCATTTAGAAATTGCTTTGATGCAAGACTTTTTTTTGCTCATATGTTAAGAATGCTGTAGTAAATATATTATTTTTTTGAGAAGTTATGTCCTTACTATACCGTTCTTACTATTTTTTTCAGAATAACATGTATTCCAAATATACAGTCTGTTAAGGAAAGCTTTAAAAAAAAATTGTCTGAATTCATGTTGAATAATTCACATTATTTCTTCAGAAGCTTTTGGCCTCTGATTTAGATGTTTTAAAAGCTTTCGCTTGTTGTTCCGATATTGCAGAGGAGACGTTTTGTTTATTTCTTTTGAATCCATTAGTACAGTTCCGTATATCTTATCGTCTTTATAAAGAGGATGAATAATGGAGGGCTTTGGAGGAAGCGTTTTGTATAAACCGAGGAGATTTACACTGATGCGCAAATTTACTTTTGTAAGGTTTATTTACCAACAACAGCAACATTCGTGCTTTCACTAAAAATAATAATAAAAAAGAAAAAGCACTCATAGAAAAATGGCTATTATAACTAGGCAAAAAAACTGGTTTCATAATGTATACGAAACCCATAACCAAAGAACTAATAAAAAATACGTTTTATACGTTCTTTGGCGTAGCGACGCCGTACATGTTTCATTTTCTACAAATAACGATTAGCAAAATTATGTAAAATATATTTAAAAAAAAATATAAGAATAAAAAAAAAAAAATAAGATAAAATAAAAACAAAAAAAAACATCATTTTGATGACTAGCAATCGAACCTGGGTTATTCGTTTACGGCTACGAACACGAGCTGAATAAAGCCCCTCAGAACACTATAACGTGTTGAGATTTGACTGTTTTAAGTAATATCACGAGACCGGAACAGGAAGTGACGCAATCCGGAACGTTCCCACTTCTTCTACCGTAAGATTCCTAAAATTGTATGACTCATGTCTGTCCGACTTGTAGTTTGACTGTAGAGGTGATGACAGACGACTGGAAGCAAGAGCCTTCCTTCCCCCTCCTTTTTTACATTTTTCGTATACGGGATAAATATTTTTATAATTTTAATATAATAAAGCTAAAACATTTTATTTTTAGGGACACTGAGATAAGCACATTCAGTAAAACTGCGTTATTTTAAGAGCGAAGTAGTCTCTCTCTTCAGCTTTTGATTTTTTTCCATTAACTGATCTGGCAACTTTGATTTGAGTCTCTGAATGCTGAAATGGTTGCTGATTAAGGTTTCGAATTATTTACAGTACATTAGTGTCACACGCATAGAGAATATCATGGAACTGAAGTTTTCTTCTGGGTTGCTTTAAAACGCTGTCCATTTAATTATCGTTTATATTAGTTACTCTTCTATCTAATACATGGTCTTCGTATTCTCTTTTTTTTTTCTCGATCGGTACCGGATCCTTTACCACTTAATTTAAATTCACTAATTTGGTTTCTATCTTTCATTACTCTTTTCCCATTTTTATCAAGATGTTTTTCTATCTCTTTTTTTGGATAATTACGGACGTTAAATTTGCTTTTCATTGAACTTATGATGTTTCTTGTTTGTTATTAAATTCCTTAGTGTCTTTCAGTGAAAGGACAAGGGATTAGTACTGTGGATTTCACAGGATTATTTTTTATTTGATTGTTTTTTATCTCGGCGGTCCATTCCCGGAATCGAGAATGCTTTTAGGTAAAGCTTTCGCGCAACTGAGCCAAACATCAAGGGTAAATTGATGATTCCTAATAAGGATGAAACAGCTGTTCAGAATTACCGTTGATGTTGGCTCAATGTGCGAAGGCATATTTGTTGTCCGGTTGATATTTTCTCTTTTTTTTTGAATAATTACGGACGTTAAATTTGCTTTTCTATAAATATAGTTGCCCCCTTTTTTTTTTAATCCCTAAAAGTAACATTTCCACCTCAATTGAGGAAAAACTGCGAAATAATTGCCAAAATGCTAAGAAAAATAAAAAATAAGTAAATAAAAGTTCGGTTTTTATCAACATTAGTTTTATTTAGAACATTCATCATTAAAAATGTTTTTTTTTTAGAACATTCATCATTAAAAATGCTGTTTCAATGTTGTTAACAAGAAACAGCTACAGAACTGCAACAGGTATTTTATGTACTTCTAACTGATTTTAACGATGAAGAGACGACAAATAAGTTCTACCATCTATCGAGTATTCTTATTAAACGTTATTATTATTGGAACTTCATTTGAATTTTCAAATGTCACGCCATTGTCTGTTTATACAGAATTTTCTCCTAAGCTCTTTCGGCCAATGCTAGCTTATTCTGATTAATGCCTAGTAAATACTCTGTTAAATCATTAACGCATACGTTTCCGCTGCAATGTTGTGGCATTTAAAATATTCATTGCATCTGCTTTTTTAAGTCAGTTCTTTTTGCTTCGGGCAAACAACTAGCTTTTGATTAAAATTTTAAGAAACCAGTCTGTTATCCCTTGCGAAATGTTTGTTCGAAGGTTTGGAACTTCGTTCTGTAATTGTTTTCGCCCTTTATTCCGTTGTACTTTCTAGTATATTTACATTGCTTCTGCTTGATTAAAGGAGAATGGGCAGATCTACCCCACCACTGTATAGCGATAAGATATATACATAAGGAAAGATCTCCACAAACAGAACATTTTTTATTATTACGACTTGTCTCAATTATTAGTACGTTCAGAGTTACGTTATGACTTATCTAGTTGACATCTTAATTCCTGGATGTATTAATTAATTATCATTTTATAATTATTTTCAGTAACAGTAAATATTATTTTCATTTATTACATGTACTTTTCGTTTTAAAAAGCCAGAGCTACCACTGGCGGACGATTTTACTCCGCAGAGGGGTGATACGCTGAGATGGGTACTTTCCTAAGAAATTCTTTTGGATATTTTCGCTTTTAAGAAAAAAATAACGGAGGAGCATTTTTGCAATAGTATTTATTCTTTCCATAATTCTTTCCCGAAAGGCGCAAATAGAACGCAGCTACTAGTAAACTAACACTGATAAAAAGTAAACATCCCTCTTTGTTTCTCCTCGCTCCTATTTTGAAGAAATCGAAGGAGACCTGACGCATACGCAAAAACGTTGAAGGCTCTCGTAAACAAAACCGAACAGTAAATAATTATTAATTACGTGTAATAATTATTGAAAGTTAATTAAATAATAAATTCGAGAATTACGATGTCAACTAGATAGTCACATCTAGCAGTATATAACTCCGAACGGACTAATAATTGAGACGAGTCGTATTAATAAAAAAAGTTCTATTTAAGGAGATCTTTCTATCGGTATATATCTTATCACTACACAGGGGTGGGGTACATCTGCCTGTACATTTGTGGCCATTGTCCTTTACTGATTCCCCAATAATATGGGCATCGATTTGTTTTCATCTTCAGCTCTTTGTTCTAAAACTGAAAAGAAAACGAAGATTCGCCTCATTCTTTTTTCTTTTGAGTTCCCAAGAATTAAATGTTTTGATTCGAATTCAGTGAAGCGTTACCCCCTGAACGCCTTTTGCAAAATAAAACAGTAGAGAACTCAACCACCGACATAAAGTTACGATTTCGTTCTCAGCCTAGTCGTGTTTCTCGTCGATATTACGATGCGGTTTTATGTGGCATCTCCACACAAGTGCGGATCATAAATGGCACCATTTCACAGCCCGGAAGTTGTAGGTGGCGCCTCAGGCTCGTTCCTTATTCGCCATAGAATATCGCTTGCTTTTTTTTTTTTTCTATTTTTTTTAAGGCCTACCCGTCATCCTATTGTATATTCTGAAACAGCTCATCTGCTACATATATGACAAAGTGAAACAGGGTTAGGAAATGGGATCTATTTGCAGACGAACAAGGCGTGTGCAGGATCTTTAATTATTAAACGTTAAAAAAAAAAAAATCACTGTTAAATTTAAGTCTTATTTTTTTACATTTATTACTTTAAAATATTTACTGTTAACAACCTATGGCGAGAATATAATGGACAAGAGATAAAGTAATTGACTATTCAGATTTTAGAATTCTTATCACACCCGAAATTGGTAATTCAGGATATCGTCATTCGCTAGCGACTTTCAACATTACTTTAACAGAAGAATAAAATTAATGAGACCGGACTAACATCACACGACGAAGCTCTTTCGCCTAAAATAAATTGCTAACATTGAATTGGGAGGTTTTAATGTAAAGGAAAAATTTATAAACCTTTTGTATATTTCGTTAATTCACAAAATATAATGAATTTTTGTTTCACCTCTTGTTGCTTCCATTCCGTCATACCATTATTTCTTTGCATCTGAAGAAAAACTAGCAGGAAGAGTATTAAGAGAGAATCCTAGCAAATACTAACTGTGAAAATAGTTTGTAATCATCGAATTTTTATTTCTGAGTTGTTAAATTTATTATTATCATTATTACTATCTAAATACGGCACAAATTGTGAATTCATTTACTGTTTCTCAACGATGTCGTAACGAAAACGCTTGTTAAATGTTTCACGAGAGAATGTGAAATTAAATTTTTCTCACGAGTCCATCCTTCAGTAACCTGACGAAATTAAGCCGAAATTTTTCGCAATTTCTTATTACTTTATAATAATACCATATCCCACTGTCAAACATTAAGCCGAAAATGTAACTGAAATAATTATTGATAAAAGTAATTTTTTGCCTTAGAGTATAGTAGTTGGAAAGGCAGGGAACTTTTAAAAGCCGAGAATGAATATCAGAAATGAAAATATTTTCGCATTGAGTGATTCTTGCTGAAAATGGTCAGATAACACTTTCAACTATTTACCGCTTTTAATGAAATACAGTAGATGAGTGGCAGGCTTTTGATCTTTTGTTTTGTAGAGCAAAGGTTTCTGCAGTACCGTACTGTACATGTTTTAAAAGTTTTACATATTATGTTTTTTGTACAATAAAACATAGTTTTTATGCTGAAATATTTTTTTTCGTGCTTACACCTCATTTTTAGTCTCTTTTTTTTTCGGGTTATCCGCGATTTTCGCTATCCGCGGATAATCGGGGCTTTACTGTATTCTTATATTTTTCAATATTACCAATTTATTAAGAATTACCCGCCGCTTAGACTTTTTCAATTTTTTTTTTTTCAGTTTCTTAAGATTTTCAGTTACTTTCCATCTATTTCGATTATATTTTAAATAAGAAAATGCAGTGTATTTCTCTGGAATAAAAGTAAGCTTCGAAAAGGAAGCTCCTAATAGATTGCTTCGACCATTTTTAATTTTTATTTTTTTTTTATAAAAGTTTACAATTTTTTTTTTAAATAATATTGTGTAAAAATGAATGCGACTTTTATTTATTCATTTCTTAGCAATATCATCATATGTGAACGAGTCATTTTGTATTATGTTAATACCAATCTGAAATGTAGATTGGTATTGAAATGTTAAATCCGGAATGTTGGTTCTGAATCATCTCTTGCATATTTTTCGGGCTTCGTAAGAAATTATTGAAGTTAAATAATCCAAATTACTGTACAGTATGTTTTCAAGTTGTTCGTTTAGTGTCAGTTAGTCTTATATTAAAATATAAACTTGGCGCGAAATTACCGAGGATTTTATTTTATTTCTGGGGATACTTGATGTCTTCATGTCTTATCACATGTCTTTATGTCTTCACGTTGGCTGCCGAACTCTTGTTAAATATAAAACAATACTGGAGGTCAGTTTATGTTAAAATAACAATATTCCAATTCATCGTCATCCAAACATGCATTTATTATTATTATTATTATTTGTTGTTCCCGTTCTCAAGTTGTCCATTTTTCCCATTGCAGTTTATTGTTTGGAAACGCAAATTTGCATCTTCCAAACGCATATTTGCGAATGCATTGACGTCTTTATTTTCCATGAATGCAATCCAATTAGTTGGTTCAGTTAATGGAATTCTCTTGATTAGACTTGTGTTTGAAATCAGGTTCAACGTTCCATTAAAAGTTGCAGGATGTCTTCTAAGAAGCCCGGACTTTAAGTATTATTGTTGTCATTTAAGGTGACCTTTCGGGACTTTTCTCGGAAGATATCAAAACTAATCTGTGCTGAAAGATTTTTCTCCTATGCGTGTAAAACAAAATTAAAAACTAAAAATGTCGTGCTACTCAATAACACATTGTCTTTTAAAAATAAAAATAAATAAATAAAACAAATACTGTCTTTTAAAAGAAAAGTAATGTTTTGTTGTTACAAGCTTTAACACAAAATTTTCATTGTTGATAGCAGTGGAATAACGATATTTCATGTAAAGTTAGAGATAGGAAGACCTTATGACTGAATTGTACATTATTTTTCTGTTGTGATCTTGGATTTAAATGTATTCAAAGTTTGTAAATGACAGCATTTTATTTAATAAATATTATGATTATTGTTACGTTTTGATTCTGGTTAAGTTATTTTCGGGATGGCAATTCGCAGAACAATTACTGAAAAATTCTGTTTAAACAATAGTTTAATTTTTAATAGATATAATATATGACTAATTATGGAACTCAGTTGACTTCTCAGTTGACTAATTATGGAACTTCAACATTTCTTGACTGTTTATCTGTTTGAACGCATATCAAAGGCTAAAATGGATTGATTTTCAAAAAAAGAAAGTCCTAGATTTACATGGATTCGAGTTACTCTATACGCAGGTTAGTACTTAATACTAGTAATTCTACCAATGGCCACTCTGGCCATTACAAAGGATATGTTTTTCTTAGGATAGTGTTTCAGTTTTCTCAAGAGTTTTCTTTTCATATTCTGTTCATATTCATATTCTATTCATATTCATATTGTGTACCCTTTGATAAAAAGAACATATGCGCCAAACATACAGCATACTTAACATTTAACTGAAGAGATTTTTCAATTTGTACAGAATCCTTCTGAACGATTTGCCCATTTAAATGGAGAACTTGGTGTTTTAGTATGAGCTTTTCCTTTATTTTCGCCATCCGCCCAATCAATCCCTCCAGAAAAAGAAAAAAAAAATGATGATTTCTATTATAATAATGAAATCATTTCCCACTTATTTCTATATATATATGTAGTATAAAATACACTATATTAAGACTCGATAATTTATATATAATTATTTAAATAAAATTTCCCTAAATTAAATTCATGAGTTAATATAAGATGGGAGCATATCTAGAATTTCTGAATAAAACACAACAGGACTGCACTTAAAACTGGAATAGGATTCAAAGGAATGATTTAATGTCTCCTATTTCCCATTTTCTTTTGGTCGAAGTTATTTTTATATTCAGACGATGAGCAAAAAACTTTACGAAAGAAAAAAAAAAATTGATGTTATTGTAGATTTGTCGTGTTATATACGAGTATTTAATTTAAAAGTAGCGTTGATAATTGAATCACTTTTTATTTCGCAGTTCCCTATTTTGAGCCATAGTTTCAAATTTCAGGTGACATGTCTACTCCATAACTGAAATATATAATTGATTTTACAATACTAATTTTAAACTTTTAAAAAAAAAAAAAAAAAATCAAATGTAATAAAAAATGTCTTGTTCAAACTTTCATTTTATTACTATTCATTGATGTCGTTTAAAGTTCAAAACAAAAATAAATAAAAAAAATTTAAAATCATCTGGGATAAATCGTTCGCAAAGAACATTGAGAATTTTTCGAAATCCGAATGGTTTCCATGAGTCATTTTTTTTTTTGTTTTTTTAATTTCTCCTAAAAATTAAAAAAAAAAAAAAAAAAAAAAAGATAGGCCCTACGATAATATTAATTAATTAATCCTTGCTCGAGATCAGGAAAAAATTATACAGTTTCCATATATTTTGAATAATTGAATATTTAAAAAAAAAAATCCTTGTAATAAATCCTGATAATAGAAAGGAATTTTCTATTTTAATGCATATTTATTTTCCGTGCGAGTAATTTTTTCTAATGGTAACTTTCCTCTCAGTGGACCTATTTGTAACGAGAACTCGTGAATCATAAATTACGTTGTCGCACGCTTTACAGTTCGCTGCATTTCAAAATCTATCGCATCCATTTACCAGCTCTGAACTACAGCCAACGGAAAATTCGTGGAAATTGAATCGAAGTGACCACTAGACATGATCCGATCCTGAATTTTTGACGGGGAATTAAAATTCACGAAGATAAAATGAAATACATTAAAAATACGTGATGGAACTTTTTCACAGAAGTTCAGATTGCTAACTTAACGTTTTTTTTTTTTTGACAGATTACCTCTAAATTTTTAACGAAGTCGAAATGGAGAAGAATATTTTATGTTCGCTTAACGCTACTGTTTAAAATCTTTACAATATTGATCAATATCTCCAACAACGGACTTCGAATCCTGATTATTTGAATTTCATCTTCAGAACAAATATGATTAGAAAATAAGGCATAAAAACGCACACAAATTAAAGGTTCACTGAGCTTGTTTTGAATATTTTGTACCGGGAAACCAAGACGGAACCGTTTCGAGATTCTCCTCGGTTGGGTTCGCCCAGTACTCAGTAGCTCAGTGGAACCAAAAGAAACATAAACAAAGGACAAATAAACAAAACAATGACCCCTCACGTTAAAAAACATCAAAATATAAATTAATAATAAAAAGGGTAAAAAAATTAATCCCCGCTAGCTCAACGCTTAGCATATGAGGGATTAATTGTAAAGAAAACATACACATAATAGACAAATTTATTGCCTTATTTTCTTATCATATTGTCTTCAACGCACGTTAAATTTGTCTATTATCTTCAGAACAAATAAATTCCAATATTAAAGCCTTCCTGAGTTTTGTGACGGACTGACTGCTTAAGATTCTAAATAAATCGAAAAGCAATTAACTGCAGTGCAGATATTGTTATGTAGATTGAGGTTATACTGTGAATAATGGGGCCTTTCAGTTTTGATTCTCTCTTAAAATTTACCTGTTTGTTAGTTTAGTTAATGGCCAAACTGAAAGCGTTGCTTGAAAATATGCATTTTTATTTATTTATTTATTTATTTATTTATTTTGCTTTTACGGAGATCTCGTTGGAAATAAGCAAGAAACAACGTGAAATATTAATTACATGTTCAACTTCTTCATTTGCTCATTATTGCAAATTTAAAATTATGTAATCTTCGTCGAATCGAAATGTTAATAAGTGAATTTTCGAGTGGGAATCCGAGCCATGGCGGACTCAAATTAAACGCGAGTGGGCTCTATTCATTCGGGCTCTTTTCATAAGTTCCAACGCAATTAGGACTTCATTCAGCTGCGTTAATTGGGAAGTTAGGATGGAAACCGCTGCACTTTTAAGTGACGAAACTTTACATTTGAATGAAACTCTTGGAAAATGTATTTTCTCACGGTATCAACGAAAAGGCAGGTGGTTAGTATTTTGACTGTGAAGTGGAGTTGCTTCAATGATGACCGTTTGTCGAAATTGAAGAACAGCGACTAACTCAAGATCAAAAATAATTCACTGATGGGATGAAAAATAACTTTTTTTTCCTAATTATTAAAAATGTAAAGCTTGCGAAAATGTACATATATTGACAAATTCCATGAACACACTCAAATAAAATTAAGTAATATTTATAACAAAAATAGGACCGGTTTCATTGACTAATCCGCAGGTCAACTGCATCAATATCCTCAGGTCAACTTTTTTTTTTCTAATTGTTAACCCAAGGAGGCATCAGATTCTGTACATCTTCAGTTTAATCGTCCTTTTGTTATTTAATTAACTATATGTTTTCAAGTAATGTCTAGAATTTCCACCTTTCTTCTAACAGGCTGAAACATGATAAAAAAATAAAGCTAGACTACAAACTTAAACGCTCATTAACAAAACAACAACAACAAAAAACACACACACACAGACATACACAATTTTACCAGATGCAGTCTAATATGTGCAAATCGCAAATCTTGCCATTCACAAGCTCAGTCTTACCACTGAGCTAACTCACTACGGGAAAAACATTGCGTGCTTCAATCGTTGTTCCTGAAACATCCACAGTCTAGAAATGGAGATATGAGTTTGGGAAGATATCTGCCTCAAAATTACACGTATCTCTCTCTAAATATGTTCGTTGCACGAAGGGCGATGCAGTCGGTGATTTGTTGAGCGTGGTTGTCTCTTTTTAGTTCAAAGTATTTATCGGTTTTTTATACTTGTAATGTAAAATTTAATATATCTTTTATATTCGTTATGGAAATACGATTGCCGAAATAGGTGGACGGATTTTGATTAATTTGATATTAATTAAAAGACTTTTTTTAATAGTAAGCGCATTAAGATGTTATAATGACGAATACACGATTTTCGATTTTAAAGTGAAGTGAACATATTACAAAATTTATTTTTGTATACATTACACTCTGTTATCTTTAACACTAGTTGTTGCTTCATTATATTGATTTTGAAGGAAAGATGCTGTCCCTCGCAGCGAGCAGTCGATCGTCCAGATACGACAGCTGACCAAGAGAACACCCATGGCGATGCAGCCCGACTGTGTTGTGACTAATTGTTGATAATCCTCGTTATTTTACAATAATATTCAATAATTTGTTCTATTTTCTTCAATTGTATACTAATTGCTGTACGCAGAAAAACAGAAATTCAAAGGGGAACATCAAGATATCTTACTATCCTTTCATTCCTGTATTTCTGCTTTTTGTATTAACTACGTTAAGATTTTCAACTTAATTAGCTAACAAATTGTTTGTATGCTGTTAAAAGATTATAGAATATCCTGTTTCGAGTTTGCAGAGCGTTTAAAAGTTAAAAAAAAAAAAAATCTATTGAAGATTTCTTTATCTGAATATCAAGAAAAAGCGATCTAATGCGTATTGAGTTCTCATTGTGGTAGCTTTCAAGACGGAATCTTTGAACCACATTTAATCTGGAGGATTGGAGAAGAAAATCATTTCACTTAAGGTATTGGTAATCAATTTCCGCCTGAAGTTGAAAACCCTTGTCTGATTTGAAACTAGAAGATGAAACTGAAAGCAAAAGAATAATATAATTTAAAACGGAAGGGGGGAGAGGAAATGCCAATGTAAAGGCACAGACAAAACGATAAGACAATGGGACATATGTCATCTTTACTTCAATAATATTACATCTTTTTTTGAATAAGCTGTCGTTGGTTGAGACGCAGCTGTGAACACTCGAAAATGCTAAGACCGAGTTCTTGGTCGCCCCCTTCCTTGCCAATGATCTGCAGGTCATTGCAGCAACGGTTCCTTAATTAAGACAGCGCGCAACCGCCAAACGCCAGCGAAGACGACCGACGCTAACAAGATTAGCACTTGTCGTCATGACATTTAAGGCCAGCACGAGACAATTCCCTCCTCCCTAGCCTTGTCGAGATTATCGTCGTTTTCTCTGCCTTTTATTCACCGTCGAGATAACGACGGCGGATTTGTGCTTTCATCTCGACCGGAAAACATTTGAAAGAGAAGCAAAATAATGCTGGTCCGGCAGCAGCATTCTGTTCTTTGCAGGTGAATGCAGCAGCAATTACCGCCGTCGTCACTCGGACTGATAACGATTGGATTTCCTGATAGGAAACAGATCTTGGCTAATTTGACATTGCTCTTTCGCAGTCCTTCAAGATTGTCGGATAATCAGGCGTCGAATCTCTCTTCAACTGAACTGATATATTTGAAATTCCATTGTAGTCGGTTCTGTTTATTCTTAAGTTTTATTCTAAACTTCGGTATATGTACTTTTTTTTACTACAATTCTTAAAACTCCTATATCTTAGAAAACAAGGAATTTTAGAATTTTTTTTATAAATATTTTCTATTCTTTTATGGAAATAGTGAAATTTTTATATTCATCCTTTTTTACATCTTTTTAATTAATACATTTTTCTCCAAGAAAAGTAAAGACGGTTAATGATAATGCTTCATTTTGTGAAGCTCAATAAAAGTAGACAGTGTGAGAATCATTTATTTAGTGCCTGTCATAATAAATCGATCGATAGAGGGAGCAATATTTTCTAAATGATCAGTTTAGACATTAAAATTTAGACTTTTCTTAAAGTATATTAATTTTTATGTAGTTACTTTTTTGTAATGTGATAGATATTTTACGTGTGTCAATAACAATTTAAGTTGGAAAAAAAATCAAGAAACACACATTTTGTTTAAAAAATATATTAAAGAAATTTTATATACTTAATGTTA
>JAFIDM010125682.1:24161-48597 GCA_023159025.1 Thereuonema tuberculata | reverse complement strand
TAACATTAAGTATATAAAATTTCTTTAATATATTTTTTAAACAAAATGTGTGTTTCTTGATTTTTTTTCCAACTTAAATTGTTATTGACACACGTAAAATATCTATCACATTACAAAAAAGTAACTACATAAAAATTAATATACTTTAAGAAAAGTCTAAATTTTAATGTCTAAACTGATCATTTAGAAAATATTGCTCCCTCTATCGATCGATTTATTATGACAGGCACTAAATAAATGATTCTCACACTGTCTACTTTTATTGAGCTTCACAAAATGAAGCATTATCATTAACCGTCTTTACTTTTCTTGGAGAAAAATGTATTAATTAAAAAGATGTAAAAAAGGATGAATATAAAAATTTCACTATTTCCATAAAAGAATAGAAAATATTTATAAAAAAAATTCTAAAATTCCTTGTTTTCTAAGATATAGGAGTTTTAAGAATTGTAGTAAAAAAAAGTACATATACCGAAGTTTAGAATAAAACTTAAGAATAAACAGAACCGACTACAATGGAATTTCAAATATATCAGTTCAGTTGAAGAGAGATTCGACGCCTGATTATCCGACAATCTTGAAGGACTGCGAAAGAGCAATGTCAAATTAGCCAAGATCTGTTTCCTATCAGGAAATCCAATCGTTATCAGTCCGAGTGACGACGGCGGTAATTGCTGCTGCATTCACCTGCAAAGAACAGAATGCTGCTGCCGGACCAGCATTATTTTGCTTCTCTTTCAAATGTTTTCCGGTCGAGATGAAAGCACAAATCCGCCGTCGTTATCTCGACGGTGAATAAAAGGCAGAGAAAACGACGATAATCTCGACAAGGCTAGGGAGGAGGGAATTGTCTCGTGCTGGCCTTAAATGTCATGACGACAAGTGCTAATCTTGTTAGCGTCGGTCGTCTTCGCTGGCGTTTGGCGGTTGCGCGCTGTCTTAATTAAGGAACCGTTGCTGCAATGACCTGCAGATCATTGGCAAGGAAGGGGGCGACCAAGAACTCGGTCTTAGCATTTTCGAGCGTTCACAGCTGCGTCTCAACCAACGACAGCTTATTCAAAAAAAGATGTAATATTATTGAAGTAAAGATGACATATGTCCCATTGTCTTATCGTTTTGTCTGTGCCTTTACATTGGCATTTCCTCTCCCCCCTTCCGTTTTAAATTATATTATTCTTTTGCTTTCAGTTTCATCTTCTACTTTCAAATCAGACAAGGGTTTTCAACTTCAGGCGGAAATTGATTACCAATACCTTAAGTGAAATGATTTTCTTCTCCAATCCTCCAGATTAAATGTGGTTCAAAGATTCCGTCTTGAAAGCTACCACAATGAGAACTCAATACGCATTAGATCGCTTTTTCTTGATATTCAGATAAAGAAATCTTCAATAGATTTTTTTTTTTTTAACTTTTAAACGCTCTGCAAACTCGAAACAGGATATTCTATAATCTTTTAACAGCATACAAACAATTTGTTAGCTAATTAAGTTGAAAATCTTAACGTAGTTAATACAAAAAGCAGAAATACAGGAATGAAAGGATAGTAAGATATCTTGATGTTCCCCTTTGAATTTCTGTTTTTCTGCGTACAGCAATTAGTATACAATTGAAGAAAATAGAACAAATTATTGAATATTATTGTAAAATAACGAGGATTATCAACAATTAGTCACAACACAGTCGGGCTGCATCGCCATGGGTGTTCTCTTGGTCAGCTGTCGTATCTGGACGATCGACTGCTCGCTGCGAGGGACAGCATCTTTCCTTCAAAAATCAATATAATGAAGCAACAACTAGTGTTAAAGATAACAGAGTGTAATGTATACACAAATAAATTTTGTAATGCGCTCACTGAACTTTAAAATCTAAAATCGTGTATAAACTCTTACTGCGCCATAAAAAAGTCTTTTAATTAACATCAAATTAATCAAAATCCGTCCACCTATTTCAGCAATTGTATTTCCATAACGAATATAAGATATATTAAATTTTACATTAAAAGTATAAAAACCGTTAAATACATTGAACTAAAAAGAGACAACACGCTCAACAAATCATCGACTGCATCGCCCTTCGTGCAACGAATGTCTTTAAAGAGAGATACGTGTAATTTTGAGGCAGATATCTTCCCAAACTCATATCTCCATTTCTAGACTGCGGATGTTTCAGGAACAGCGATTGAAGCACGCAATGTTTTTCCCGTAGTGAGTTAGGTCAGTGGTAAGACTGAGCTTGTGAATGGTAACATTTGCGATTTGCACATTCTAGACTGCATCTGGTAAAATTGTGTATGTTTTTTTTGTTGTTGTTATTTTGTTAATGAGCGTTTAAGTTTGTAGCCTAGCTTTATTTTTTTATCATGCTTCAGCCTGTTAGAAGAAAGCTGGAAATTCTAGACATTACTTGAAAACATATAGTTAATTAAATAACAAAAGGACGATTAAACTGAAGATGTACAGAATCTGATGCCTCCTTGGGTTAATAATTAGAAAGAAAAAAAAAAAGTTGACCTGAGGATATTGACAGATTAGTCAATGAAACCGGTCGTATTTTTGTTGTAAATATTATTTGAGTGTTAAAAATAAAGAAGGTTAATGACTCAATGCGTTAAAAGCAAACAATTCTTACGAATTTATGCATTTTCAGATTTTTCTTACTCTTTTCATATTATTTGAGTTCATGGAATTTGTCAATCTATGTACATTTTCGCACGCTTTACATTTTTAATAATTAGAAAAAAAAAAAAAAGTTATTTTAATCCCATCAGTGAATTATTCCTGATCTTGAGTTAGTCGCTGACTTTCAATTTCGACAAACGGTCATCATTGAAGCAACTCCACTTCACAGTCAAATACTAACCACCTGCCTTTTCGTTGATACCGTGAGAAAATACATTTTCCTACAGTTTCATTCAAATGTAAAGTTTCGTCACTTAAAAGTGCAGCGGTTTCCATCCTAACTTCCCAATTAACGCAGCTGAATGAAGTCCTAATTGCGTTGGAACTTATGAAAAGAGCCCGAATGAATAGAGCCCACTCGCGTTTAATTTGAGTCCGCCATGGCTCGGATTCCCACTCGAAAATTCACTTATTAACATTTCGATTCGACGAAGATTATATAATTTTAAATTTGCAATAATAAGCAAATGAAGAAGTTGAACATGTAATTAATATTTCACGTTGTTTCTTGCTTATTTCCAACGAGATCTCCGTAAAAGCAAAATAAATAAATAAATAAATAAATAAATAAATAAATAAATAAAAATGCATATTTTCAAGCAACGCTTTCAGTTTGGCCATTAACTAAACTAACAAACAGGTAAATTTTAAGAAAGAATCAAAACTGAAAGGCCCCATTATTCACAGTATATCCTCAATCTACATAACAATACCTGCACTGCAGTTAATTGCTTTTCGATTTATTTAGAATCTTAAGAAGTCAGTCCGTCACAAAACTCAGGAAGGCTTTAATATTGGAATTTATTTGTTCTGAAGATAATAGACAAATTTAACGTGCATTGAAGACAATATGATAAGAAAATAAAGCAATAAATTTATCAATTATGTGTATGTTTTCTTTTAATTAATCCCACATATACTAAGCATTGATCTAGCGGGGATTAATTTTTTACCCTTTTTATTATTAATTTATATTTTGATGTTTTTTAACTTGAGGGGTCATTGTTTTGTTCATTTGTCCTTTGTTTATGTTTCTTTCGTTCCACTGAGCTACTGAGTACTGGGCGAATCCAACCGAGGAGAATCTCGAAACGGTTCCGTCTTGGTTTCCCGGTACAAAATATTCAAAACAAGCTCAGTGAACCTTTAATTTGTGTGCATTTTTATGCCTTATTTTCTAATCATATTTGTTCTGAAGATGAAATTCAAATAATCAGGATTCGAAGTCCGTTGTTGGAGATATTGATCAATATTGTAAAGATTTTAAACACTAGCGTTAAGCGAACATAAAATATTCTTCTCCATTTCGACTTCGTTAAAAATTTAGAGGTAATCTGTCAAAAAAAAAAAACGTTAAGTTAGCAATCTGAACTTCTGTGAAAAAGTTCCATCACGTATTTTTAATGTATTTCATTTTATCTTCGTGAATTTTAATTCCCCGTCAAAAATTCAGGCTCGGATCATGTCTAGTGGTCACTTCGATTCAATTTTCACGAATTTTCCGTTGGCTGTAGTTCAGAGCTGGTAAATGGATGCGATAGATTTTGAAACGCAGCGAACTGTAAAGCGTGCGACAACGTAATTTATGATTCACGAGTTCTCGTTACAAATAGGTCCACTGAGAGGAAACTTACCATTAGAAAAAATTACTCGCACGGAAAATAAATATGCATTAAAATCCACAAGAAATTCCTTTCTATTATCAGAATTTATTACAAGGATTTTTTTTTTTTAAATATTCAATTATTCAAAATATGTGGAAACCATAGGCGGATCCAGGGGGGGGGGGGCTAATGGGGGCTATAGCCCCTCCCTTTAGCTGTGAATATAGAGTGGATAAAATGTGTTATTCTAAGGCTGCTGCCTGATAGACATTAATATTGCCATGATGACGATTTCAATTGCTAATAAAAAGCTGGCGTTTAGAGTGCGTTTCAGACACACAGGTATTGTCAGCCCTTCAGAAACGTTAGCCCCCCCCCCCTTCACCCCCTTCAAAAATATTACCCCCCCCCCCCTTCGAAAAATCCTGGATCCGCCCGTGGTGGAAACTATATAATTTTTTCCTGATCTCGAGCAAGGATTAATTAATTAATATTATCGTAGGGCCTATCTTTTTTTTTTTTCTTTTCCATTTTAATTCTTAGGAGAAATTAAAAAAACAAAAACAAATGACTCATGGAAAACATTCGGATTTCGAAAAATTTTCAATATTCTTTGGGAACGATTTATCCCAGATGATTTTAAATTTATTTTATTTATTTTTGTTTTGAACTTTAAACGACATCAATGAATAGTAATAAAATGAAAGTTTGAATAAGACATTTTTTTATTACATTTGATCTTGTTTTTTTTTTTAAAAAAGTTTAAAATTAGTATTGTAAAATCAATTATATATTTCAGTTATGGAGTAGACATGTTACCTGAAATTTGAAACTATGGCTCAAAATAGGGAACTGCGAAATAAAAAGTGATTCAATTATCAACGCTACTTTTAAATTAAATACTCGTATATAACACGACAAATCTACAATAATATCAATTTTTTTTTTCTTTCGTAAAGTTTTTTGCTCATCGTCTGAATATAAAAATAACTTCGACCAAAAGAAAATGGGAAATAGGAGACATTAAATCATTCCTTTGAATCCTATTCCAGTTTTAAGTGCAGTCCTGTTGTGTTTTATTCAGAAATTCTAGATATGCTCTCATCTTATATTAGCTGATGAATTTAATTTAGGGAAATTTTGTTATTTAAATAATTATACATAAATTATCGAGTCTTAATATACTGTATTTTATACTATATACATAAACAAATAAGTGGGAAATGATTTCATTATTGTAATAGAAATCACCTTTTCTCTTTTCTTTTTCTGGAGGGATTGATTGGGCGGATGGCGAAAATACGACCAAACCCTCACACAGGAATAGCTCATACCAAAACACCAGGTTCTCCATTTAAATGGTCAAATCGTTCAGAAGGATTCCGTACAAACTGAAAAATCTCTTCAGTGTAAATGTTAAGTACGTTGTATGTTTGGCGCATGTGTTCTTTTTATCAAAGGGTAAACAGAATATGAAAAGGAAACTCATTGAGAAAACTGAAACACTATCCTAAGAAAAACATATCCTTTGTAATGGTCAGAGTGGACCTTGGTAGAATTACTAGTATTAAGTAGTAACCTGCGTATCGAGTAACTCGAATCCATGTAAATCTAGGACTTTTTGTTTTAAAAAAATCAATCCGTTTTAGCCTTTGATATGCGTTCAAACAGATAAACAGTCAAGAAATGTTGAAGTTCCATAATTAATCAACTGAAAATGTCATATATATATGTATTAAAAATTATACTATTGCTTAAACAGAATTTTTCAGTAATTGTTCTGCGAATTGCCATCCCGAAAATAACTTAACGAGAATCACAACATAATAGTAATCATAATCATGATATTTATTAAATAAAATGCTGTCATTACAAACTTTGAATACATTTAAATCCAAGATCACAACAGAAAATAATGTACAATTCAGTCAAAAGATCTTCCTATCTCTAACTTTACATGAAATATCGTTATTCCTCTGCTATCAACAATGAAAATTTGTGTTAAAGCTTATAACAACAAAACATTACTTTTCTTTTAACAGACATTATTTACCACTGGCGGACGATTTTACTCCGTAGAGGGGTGATACGCTGAGATGGACACTTTCCTAAGAAATTCTTTTGGACATTTTCGCTTTTAAGAAAAAAAATAACGGAGGAGCCTTTTTGCAATAGTATTTATTCTTTCCATAATTCTTTCCCGAAAAGCGCAAATAGAACGCAGCTATTAGTAAACTAACACTGATAAAAAGTGAACATCCCCTCTTTATTTCTCCTCATCCCTATTTTGATGAAATCGAAGGAGACCTGACGCATGCGCAAACGCGCTGAAGGTTTTCGTAAAGACAAACGAACAGTATTTTATTTATTTATTTTTATTTTTAAAAGACAATGTGTTATTGAGTAGCACGACATTTTTAGTTTTAATTTTGTTTTACACGCATAGGAGAAAGATCTTTCAGCACAGATTAGTTTTGATATCTTCCGATAAAAGTCCCGAAAGGTCACCTTAAATGACAACAATAATACTTAAGTCAGGGCTTCTTAGAAGATATCCTGCAACTTTTAATGGAACGTTGAACCTGATTTCAAACACAAGTCTAATCAAGAGAATTCCATTAACTGAACCAACTAATTGGATTGCATTCATGGAAAATAAAGACGTCAATGCATTCGCAAATATGCGTTTGGAAGATGCAAATATGCGTTCCAAACAATAAACTGCAATGGGAAAAATGGACAACTTGAGAACGGGAACAACAAATAATAATAATAATAATAATAATAATAATAATAATAATAATAATAATAATAAATGCATGTTTGGATGAGGATGAATTGGAATATTGTTATTTTTAACATAAACTGACCTCCAGTATTGTTTTATATTTAACAAGAGTTCGGCAGCCAACGTGAAGACATCAAGACATGTGATAAGACATGAAGACATCAAGTATCCCCAGAAATAAAATAAAATCCTCGGTAATTTCGCGCCATGTTTATATTTTAATATAGACTAACTGATACTAAACGAACAACTTGAAAACATACTGTACAGTAATTTGGATTATTTAACTTACAATAATTTCTTACGAAGCCCGAAAAATATGCAAGAGATGATTCAGAACCAACATTCCGGATTTAACATTTCAATACCAATCTACATTTCAGATTGGTATTAACATAATACAAAATGACTCGTTCACATATGATGACATTGCTAAGAAATGAATAAATAAAAGTCGCATTCATTTTTACACAATATTATTTAAAAAAAAAATTGTAAACTTTTATAAAAAAAAAATAAAAATTAAAAATGGTCGAAGCAATCTATTAGGAGCTTCCTTTTCGAAGCTTACTTTTATTCCAGAGAAATACACTGCGATTTAAATTTAGCTGCAGAGTAAATGAATTTTCCAAATATTTTTTCAGTGCGGTAATTTTCTTATTTAAAATATAATCGAAATAGATGGAAAGTAACTGAAAATCTTAAGAAACTGAAAAAAAAAAAATTGGAAAAGTCTAAGCGGCGCGGCGGGTAATTCTTAATAAATTGGTAATATTGAAAAATATAAGAATACAGTAAAGCCCCGATTATCCGCGGAATCGAGTGGCAAGGACACCGCGGATAACCCGGATAAAGACTAAAAATGAGGTGTAAGCACGAAGTAAAATATTTCAGCATAAAAACTATCTTTTATTGTAAAAAAAAAAACATAATATGTAAAAATTATAAAATATGTACAGTACAGCAGAAACCTTTGCCACTCATCCGCTTTTTCATTAAAAGCGGTAAATAGTTGAAAGTGTTATCTGACCATTTCCAGCAAGAATCACTCAATGCGAAAATATTTTCGTTTCTGATATTCATTTAAAAGTTGCCTGCCTTTCCAATGATCATTCATCTACTATATTCTAAGGCAAAAAATTACTTTTAGATTATCAATAATTATTTCATTTAAATTTTTGGCTTAATGTTTATCGGTGGGATATGGTATTAATTATAAACTGATAAGAATTTGCGAAAAATTTCGGCTTAATTTCGTCAGGTTATTGAAGGATGGAATCGTGAGAAAAATTTAATTTCACATTCTCTCGTGAAACATTTAACAAGCGTTTTCGTTACGACATCGTTGAGAAACAGTAAATGAATTCACAATTTGTGCCGTATTTAGATAGTAATAATGATAATAATAAATTTAACAACTCAGAAATAAAAATTCGATGATTACAAACTATTTTCACAGTTAGTATTTGCTAGGATTCTCTCTTAATACTCTTCCTGCTAGTTTTTCTTCAGATGCAAAGAAATAATGGTATGTCGGAATGGAAGCAACAAGATGTGAAACAAAAATTCATTATATTTTGTGAATTAACGAAATATGCAAAAGGTTTATAAATTTTTCCGTTATATTAACCCCCCCCCCCCAATTCAATGTTAGCAATTTATTTTAGACGAAAGAGCTTCGTCGTGTGATGTTAGTCCAGTCTCATTAATTTTATTCTTCTGTTAAAGTAATGTTGAAAGTCGCTAGCGAACGACGATATCCTGAATTACCAATTTCGGATGTGATAAGAATTCTAAAATCGGAATAGTCAATTACTTTATCTCTTGTCCATTATATTCCCGCCATAAGTTGTTAACAGCAATTATTTTAAAGTAATAAATGTAAAAAAGTAAGACTTAAATTTAAACAACAGTGATTTTTTTTTAACGTTTAATAATTAAAAATCCTGCACACGCCTTGTTCGTCTTCAAATAGAACAGATCCCATTTCCTAACCATGTTTCACTTTGTCATTTATGTAGCAGATGAGCTGTTTCAGAATATACAATAGGATGACGGGTAGGCCTTAAAAAAAAAATAGAAAAAAAAAAAAAGCAAGCGATATTCTATGGCGAATAAGGAACGAGCCTGAGGCGCCACCTACAACTTCCGGGCTGTGAAATGGTGCCATTTATGATCCGCACTTGTGTGGAGATGCCACATAAAACCGCATCGTAATATCGACGAGAAACACGACTAGGCTGAGAACGAAATCGTAACTTTATGTCGGTGGTTGAGTTCTCCTCTACTGTTTTATTTTGCAAAAGGCGTTCAGGGGGTAACGCTTCACTGAATTCGAATTAAAACATTTAATTCTTGGGAACTCAAAAGTAAAAGAATGAGGCGAATCTTAGTTTTCTTTTCAGTTTTAGAACAAAGAGCTGAAGATGAAAACAAATCGATGCCCATATTATTGGGGAATCAGTAAAGGACAATGTGCCCCACCCCTGTGTAGTGATAAGATATATACCGATAGAAAGATCTCCTTAAATAGAACTTTTTTTATTAATACGACTCGTCTCAATTATTAGTCCGTTCGGAGTTATATACTGCTAGATGTGACTATCTAGTTGACATCGTAATTCTCGAATTTATTATTTAATTAACTTTCAATAATTATTACACGTAATTAATAATTATTTACTGTTCGGTTTTGTTTACGAGAGCCTTCAACGTTTTTGCGTATGCGTCAGGTCTCCTTCGATTTCTTCAAAATAGGAGCGAGGAGAAACAAAGAGGGATGTTTACTTTTTATCAGTGTTAGTTTACTAGTAGCTGCGTTCTATTTGCGCCTTTCGGGAAAGAATTATGGAAAGAATAAATACTATTGCAAAAATGCTCCTCCGTTATTTTTTTCTTAAAAGCGAAAATATCCAAAAGAATTTCTTAGGAAAGTACCCATCTCAGCGTATCACCCCTCTGCGGAGTAAAATCGTCCGCCAGTGGTAGCTCTGGCTTTTTAAAACGAAAAGTACATGTAATAAATGAAAATAATATTTACTGTTACTGAAAATAATTATAAAATGATAATTAATTAATACATCCAGGAATTAAGATGTCAACTAGATAAGTCATAACGTAACTCTGAACGTACTAATAATTGAGACAAGTCGTAATAATAAAAAATGTTCTGTTTGTGGAGATCTTTCCTTATGTATATATCTTATCGCTATACAGTGGTGGGGTAGATCTGCCCATTCTCCTTTAATCAAGCAGAAGCAATGTAAATATACTAGAAAGTACAACGGAATAAAGGGCGAAAACAATTACAGAACGAAGTTCCAAACCTTCGAACAAACATTTCGCAAGGGATAACAGACTGGTTTCTTAAAATTTTAATCAAAAGCTAGTTGTTTGCCCGAAGCAAAAATAACTGACTTAAAAAAGCAGATGTAATGAATATTTTAAATGCCACAGCATGGCAGCGGAAACGTATGCGTTAATGATTTAACAGAGTATTTACTCGGCATTAATCAGAATAAGCTAGCATTGGCCGAAAGAGCTTAGGAGAAAATTCTGTATAAACAGACAATGGCGTGACATTTGAAATTCAAATGAAGTTCCAATAATAATAATAACGTTTAATAAGAATACTCGATAGATGGTAGAACTTATTTGTCGTCTCCTTATCATTAAAATCAGTTAGAAGTAAATAAAATACCTGTTGCCGTTCTGTAGCTGTTTCTTGTTAATAACACTGAAACAGCATTTTTAATGATGAATGTTCTAAAAAAAAACAATAATATAAAACTAATGTTGATAAAACCGAACTTTTATTTACTTATTTTTTATTTTTCTTAGCATTTTGGCAATTATTTCGCAGTTTTTCCTCAATTGAGGTGGAAATGTTACTTTTAGGGATTAAAAAAAAAAGGGGGCAACTATATTTATAGAAAAGCAAATTTAACGTCCGTAATTATTCAAAAAAAAAGAGAAAATATCAACCGGACAACAAATATGCCTTCGCACATTGAGCCAACATCAACGGTAATTCTGAACAGCTGTTTCATCCTTATTAGGAATCATCAATTTACCCTTGATGTTTGGCTCAGTTGCGCGAAAGCTTTACCTAAAAGCATTCTCGATTCCGGGAATGGACCGCCGAGATAAAAAACAATCAAATAAAAAATAATCCTGTGAAATCCACAGTACTAATCCCTTGTCCTTTCACTGAAAGACACTAAGGAATTTAATAACAAACAAGAAACATCATAAGTTCAATGAAAAGCAAATTTAACGTCCGTAATTATCCAAAAAAAGAGATAGAAAAACATCTTGATAAAAATGGGAAAAGAGTAATGAAAGATAGAAACCAAATTAGTGAATTTAAATTAAGTGGTAAAGGATCCGGTACCGATCGAGAAAAAAAAAAGAGAATACGAAGACCATGTATTAGATAGAAGAGTAACTAATATAAACGATAATTAAATGGACAGCGTTTTAAAGCAACCCAGAAGAAAACTTCAGTTCCATGATATTCTCTATGCGTGTGACACTAATGTACTGTAAATAATTCGAAACCTTAATCAGCAACCATTTCAGCATTCAGAGACTCAAATCAAAGTTGCCAGATCAGTTAATGGAAAAAAATCAAAAGCTGAAGAGAGAGACTACTTCGCTCTTAAAATAACGCAGTTTTACTGAATGTGCTTATCTCAGTGTCCCTAAAAATAAAATGTTTTAGCTTTATTATATTAAAATTATAAAAATATTTATCCCGTATACGAAAAATGTAAAAAAGGAGGGGGAAGGAAGGCTCTTGCTTCCAGTCGTCTGTCATCACCTCTACAGTCAAACTACAAGTCGGACAGACATGAGTCATACAATTTTAGGAATCTTACGGTAGAAGAAGTGGGAACGTTCCGGATTGCGTCACTTCCTGTTCCGGTCTCGTGATATTACTTAAAACAGTCAAATCTCAACACGTTATAGTGTTCTGAGGGGCTTTATTCAGCTCGTGTTCGTAGCCGTAAACGAATAACCCAGGTTCGATTGCTAGTCATCAAAATGATGTTTTTTTTTGTTTTTATTTTATCTTATTTTTTTTTTTTTATTCTTATATTTTTTTTTAAATATATTTTACATAATTTTGCTAATCGTTATTTGTAGAAAATGAAACATGTACGGCGTCGCTACGCCAAAGAACGTATAAAACTTATTTTTTATTAGTTCTTTGGTTATGGTTTCGTATACATTACGAAACCAGTTTTTTTGCCTAGTTATAATAGCCATTTTTTTGTGAGTGCTTTTTCTTTTTTATTATTATATAGTGAAAGCACGAATGTTGCTGTTGTTGGTAAATAAACCTTACAA
Source organism: Thereuonema tuberculata (assembly GCA_023159025.1). Lineage (NCBI taxonomy): Eukaryota > Metazoa > Arthropoda > Chilopoda > Scutigeromorpha > Scutigeridae > Thereuonema > Thereuonema tuberculata. Next base: position 36,172 of record JAFIDM010125682.1, on the reverse strand, counting down.
AAGTAAATTTGCGCATCAGTGTAAATCTCCTCGGTTTATACAAAACGCTTCCTCCAAAGCCCTCCATTATTCATCCTCTTTATAAAGACGATAAGATATACGGAACTGTACTAATGGATTCAAAAGAAATAAACAAAACGTCTCCTCTGCAATATCGGAACAACAAGCGAAAGCTTTTAAAACATCTAAATCAGAGGCCAAAAGCTTCTGAAGAAATAATGTGAATTATTCAACATGAATTCAGACAATTTTTTTTTAAAGCTTTCCTTAACAGACTGTATATTTGGAATACATGTTATTCTGAAAAAAATAGTAAGAACGGTATAGTAAGGACATAACTTCTCAAAAAAATAATATATTTACTACAGCATTCTTAACATATGAGCAAAAAAAAGTCTTGCATCAAAGCAATTTCTAAATGCACAGATGTAGACGATATTTTTATCAAAGATAAGCCGACTTTTCAGTGTACTTAAAAAATTATAACCATAAACTAAAAAATAGCGGTTGTGATGCCGTCGCACTTGTTGGAAGAGTTAATCAAAGCAAAATTATAACATAATAAGGCAACTAGTTTCGGGCAAAAATTTTTATGCCCTTCGTCAAGCCAGGTTGGATTTAATTTTTTTAATTAAATTAAATTAAATTAAATTAAATCCAACCTGGCTTGACGAAGGGCATAAAAATTTTTGCCCGAAACTAGTTGCCTTATTATGTTATAATTTTGCTTTGATGAACTCTTCCAACAAGTGCGACGGCATCACAACCGCTATTTTAACAAGCGCACGTTAAACCTTTAATTAAACTAAAAAATAAATGGTTAAAAATGGGAGAAGAAAAAGTTTTACAATATTCATGAAAATAATGAACAGAAAATGACTTATGAGTAATAGATGATAAACAGCATATTAATATTAACAAGGCAGTGGACCATTACCACACTGCATTAATAATAAAAACATTTCAAAATGACATGTTTCCATGAGCCCCAAAAAAACGGCTCCCGTCATCAAAAAAATCATTTTTCTGACGACGGAAGCTGTTTTTTGGGAGCTCATCGAAACATGTCCTTTTTATATGTTTTTATTATTAATGCTTAGTGTGATAATAGTCCACAATCTCTTTATTATTACAACCGCACGCTCAATATGTTTATTCCAAGCATATTAATATGTCTTAAAGCACAGTTTAGGTCATGCTGTTTGTAAAGGATATGTTGAATGTGTCTCGTCTACATGAATTTCATGCGATAGATATGATTCACCGTTCTAAAATTGAGGCTGTGAATATCTCGTTTAGTTCGGATGTGTATAGTTAATGGAATGGAATCCTTACACATGTCCAAAATATAGTCGTCTGATGGTATTAAAATTAGGCGAATGAAGCTAAGATACGAAACTTTGCACTACGGCAAAATGATCTGCTGTTCTACATGTTGAATCTCTGGATAGATTGGCTGTATGGGGACTGAGACTGATTAGGACTACTGATCTCCAATGCCAGACGGATGCTTTAGCCTAATTGATCGATTTATTGGACAAAGGATAACCTTACGTTGTAGCGTTCTTCGGTAACACCGGTAGTTTCAGAGGTAAACTGATACAGCTGAGTAGACAATGTAACCGCATCACAGATTATTCCAATTCCTTCGTATAAGTAGGTTTCGTAGTGGTCACTTCGTAGTATCATACTCTTAAATTTGCGTATGTGACTGTACGTACGCGTGTATATCTAAAAGTCATTAACTGGATTCATACGTAGTTTAAATACTATCTAAAATACCGAAATTCATTTATTTCAATACTAAAAAAAAAAAAAAAAAAATCTTTTTCGGGAAAATAAAAGTTTCCTTGACTTTAATGATATTAACATCTAAAAAAATTAATTTTTCCTCAAAATAAAAAATAATAATCAGAATTCCATCACGCACTAAGAATGAGGAACTTTTCCTTGCGATGCAATGACTAATATTTTTTTTAATATCTGATCAAAGCGTGTCAATAAACTGTGCCAAGGTTAGGTCACACACGCTCATATCAAACAATAGGTCAGTCTTTATTGTAATACCCAACCGCGTTTTCATAATTTTGATGATCCAGTTCAACAGGTTTTCTTTCATAAGAAATTACGACGACTTAGCCTTTCCAATTATTATTTATTTATTGGTTCAATAAAAATCAGCTTTATTTTTATTTTTAGTTGCTCTGATTTGAAATCTTCACGTATAAAGAGCGTAAAGATGAAACTAGTGGTTGGATTCCTCCCTTTTCTACGTATTCTGTTATTGTTATGTATCAGAAGGACTGTTTTAATTTTGCATATCATTGTTTACGACAGGAGTGGCCAAACCTGCTTAACATAAGAACCACATACCATAGACCTCAGACGTTGGAGAGCAGTAAGACGAACAAATAATACACAAACACGGTTTCACTGTAATATGCACATTTAGTTACAATCTTTTTTTTTTACATATTAAGAAATATATGTACGTAATAACATACATTCATATATGTAGTTTGTAAACTATTAATTTACATTGGTTTCAATAATCACAAAGTACACAAATATACCAAATGTTTTCAAAATCATGAAAACATTTGAATCAATATTTCAAAATTAAATACGCTACAATATATTGAGAGTATTTAATAAAATTTAATAAAATAAAATTCGAAATTTCTTTAAGTTAGCATTAAAATAGGATTTAAATTCTTAAATGTATTTACTCATCATGAACATGACAATCCTAAAAGATTTCAAGCTCTGTTATTATTTATCGGGTATAAATTGAAAGTCCATTGTTTTAATCCCGCTAAATAATAACAGAGGTATTTACCTTTTATATTAATAGTGATGCAAAAAGTAGCTCAGCCAACATATTTCCGCGAGCCGTCCATTTGTCCAAATGCCAAGAGCTACAAATGACTCCCGGGCCCGCGGTTTGGTTACCCCTGATCTACGACGAAGTTCCTTCATTAAAAATAATAAAATTTCTTTAACGTATTATAAAACTGAAAAATGTTAAAATCCGAATTTTGAATGTTCTCTTCTGTTCTTGAATGTTGTCTTCTTTAAGAATTGGCAGGACTTTGAAACACAACGATTTCTTTATGTAAACAAAATGGTAAAAGCAGATAAACACATAAATAAATTCCTGAAAACTCCTACACTGTAGACATTTTCCAATATTTCGTTTTAATCTCTTAAAACTTTCTCAAGGTTTTTGTAAACAAAAATTAAAAATTTAACATAAATTTAAAAAGAGAATTCCTCTTGTTTACCCATGTTTTTTAATTATTGTATCTTTCTATCGTTTTTAAAAAGAGAGGAATTCTCTTTTTAAATTTAAGTTAAATTTTTAATTTTTGTTTACAAAAACCTTGAGAAAGTTTTAAAGAGATTAAAAGGAAATATTGGAAAATGTCTACAGTGTAGGAGTTTTCAGGAATTTATTTATGTGTTTATCTGTTTTAAAGAAGACGAAGGATATTGATGTACGTATTTTTGAAAATGGTAAAAGGTTTCCTTTCATCTACGCAATAAAAAAAAGTTAACTTATACACCAGAGGCGTATGCAGGCCCTTGGGATCGCGCGAGATAAGGCTCCCGACTTTCGTGACCAACGGGACTAAGTTGAGGTTGTATGGTCAGCCCGAAGCCCACCCGTCTTTAATCTCCGGGATAGAAACCCGATAACTTTTTTACACGAGGTTGGGTGATCGCGGCTAGAGGCGAATTCAAAATCGAAGAATTTCTGACCTACGCCGGTATATGGAAATGAATCCGTCTTCTACCGGTCGTAGTCTAGCGTCAGCAGCGTCTTCATAGTAGTTACGCAGTAACTTAATTTTTTTTTAATTCCGCTTGAATATAAAAACGTAATAAAGAGTAAAATGCAACCATACCTTGAGTGGAAACTGATGCGGCTGTTTCATACTTATGAGGACACGAAGCAGCTGTCTTCCATTTCATTTAACAACAGTTCATCGTGTTTTTATCAAGCTGTGCATTTTACTTTTGTTTCACCAATGTAGTTAAAGCTCTTTATTTCTAAATACACACGTCAATCTGCACAGTATTTCAGACAGTTCTTCAACCCAGAAATCAAACAAAGAGAAACGGTTTCACCTGAAATAACATTATCCCGAAAATCTTGGAAGCCATTTTTTTTTATATGAATAAAGAAATTATAAGAATAAAAAAGAAAGTAAAGTCACTCAAGATCCACAAGTGAGATTGTGATTATTCTACGCATAGTATCATTGATTTATATTCCATCCACTTTCGAATAATGTTTTTTTCTCTTCTTCAGTTCAACGATTATCCAATAAGACAGTGATCTCAAACAAAAAAACCACCTCTTGTAAAAACTTTAGCAAAAATTGGATATTAGGCTTGAAAATAAATGTTATGCATAAACTGTATTTGGAGAATACAGAGGTGTAAAAGCAACTTTGTTTATGTTAAAAAAAAAAAAAATCGTTTATATATAATAAAAAATTTGCTGAAGTAACTGATATACACTATCTTGTAAACGTTTCGATAAAATTTGTAATTTTTCCATGAGTGTAATAATGTCCTGTTTCTTGTCTTCAAAATATAAACAATTTTTAAAGTAATAAAGTTACCTAAAATTATAAAAATTAAAAAAGAGAAGATTTTTTTTTCAATCCTCAAGTCCCGATGCTCGTAAACTTCGAGAGATTTAAAGGTCAGAAGAAGCTGATTGGAAGAGACAACATTCCAGACCCATGATTTGATTAAGATTTAACTGATTTGATTAAGATTTTTGATTTCACCAATACGTTCACTCCTTAGCATTTCTTAACCTTTTATCACCTCAGGGTACAGTTTAGATTTACTCTTATCCGTATTTGATCTTTCCTCTTCATGTATGTATTAATTCAATTCCATTCAAGTTCTTTCTGGCAATTAAGATACCTAGATGTATTCGATTTGCAGTTCATTCTTCGTTCCTAACATCGACCAGGCTATGATATTCTGACAAGGAATTTAAAGCGTTTTTGTCTTTGCTTCTTCAGAAGGAAAACAATGTGGAAAATTTTATAGAACTTTACAATCGAAGAAACATTTTTTTTTTTTTTTTTTTTTTATTTATTTATATAATTTGAGTTTTTACAGTCCTACTAGGGAAATTTCCCTGTCAGTAGGTTCTGGAGTTTAATAGTTACAATCTGATTAATTTATGGTTGATAATATGATGCAATGTACATATAATCTACATATCTACAAAGTACAATCAATAAAATGCAAAATATTTAGGAACATTCACTCTAATATGAAGATGCAGACATGTGTATATGTCTCTGTGTATATGTATAATATACACACACAGGAGCGTAAATACACATATGTGCATGTTCAGACTTATATATATTACAGATATACATTAAAATTATGAAAGTTTAAGAATAAGAGGATATATATTTAAATGTAATTGAAATATTTACATATATTACAGATATACATTAATATTATAAAAGTTAAGAATAAGAGGATATGTATTTAAATGTAAATTTAAAATAGTTACGTATGGTACGGATATACATTAATATCATAAAAGTTCAAGAATACGAGGATAAGTATTTAAGTATTACTACTCGCTACAACTTCCTGTTTGTTTTTTGTTTGTTTGTTTTTGTTTTTTTATAACCAATGCTATAGTTGGTTAGATAGGTGCTTTTAAGGAAGTTCTAGAGAAGTTCTGTACAAAAGCGAGATATTTTCTGGAGTTTGGATTTTAAAGATATGTACTTATTTGAGCCATTTTATCTTGTTTTCTGTGATGTAATTAAAGAGTTTTCTTTTTAAGTCTTTAAAATTTGTTAGGTTGGTTAGATTTTTGTCAAATTGATTAAATATGTTTACTATTGTTTTACTTTTTAATCTTAATCCGTAGTTATTTCGGGGTTGTTCAAATTTTGGTTTATTATAGAAGTTGTTTCTGGTTGGATAGTGCGTTGTGCATTCGGTGTTATTTAGAAGAGTAAAATAGTTCTTTAGTGTAATTGTGTATATTATTTTTTGTCGTGGATATAATATTTTGTACTTTTTTAGGATATCAAGTTTTTCAGAGCGTGACATTTGCTTGAAATTAGGGAAGATTAGATTTAATATATTATCCATTGATTTGTCTACAGAGATGAATCAAGTTGTTTCCGGGCATTTAAAAAAAATAAAATAAAAAAAAATCCAACCTTTTACAGAGGTAACGTAGGTAGATATGTATTAACATATCGATTTATTGTAATCAAAAATGTTTTGGTCGTATGTCAGATTCATCAAGTAGACAATAAAAGCAAGATTGACAGTGACTCACATGGATATAAATGTATGTCTAATCAACGTGATGAAGATTTGATAAGTCTACATTTTCAAAAGCAAACATTTCCATAATTTTCAAACATTCGAAACCACAGATATTATCTGTACTTTACTGAAAACGACAACTTAATAAAAGGCTTAAAAATATCTACTCAAGAAATTTTCAATATACATTTTTCCTGGGACAAAAACAAAGCAACCATTAGCTATGGTTGCCCGCTAATTACAGAAGGACTGTGTTAAAAAAAATACGAAAACATTTGAAATTAATAATATAAAATTAAAATTACAAACACCCATATTGGAAATATTCTTATTTACCTTGAATTGAGATTTGAAAAATTACATTTATTTACTGCATTTCACTCATCCCTACAACATTTGTGAAATCGAAAGTTTTATTTCAAAGAAAACCAGGCTTTAAAGCGAATCAAAACGAAAAATTTTATAGTTCTGAAAAACCAAGGCGCTTCAGATCTTTATACCAGAATACACGACAATAACTTACACTTTTTTTTATTCTAGGTTCAGATGCAACGGGGAAAAAAATGTCTTAGAAGAAGCTCCAGTGGACGTACTGCTGATTCGTTATTTGCTTTCATGACCGCCAGCGGCTCGAAGTAGGCATCATTAGCCGAACGGGAAGCAACGGGGTCACGTGGGTTCAGCTTTCGTCTCGTAAAATTCATCATCATGTTTGAAGCGCAGAGTCGGTGACAGCGGTCTGTTTTATTTTTAATTACGACTTAAAAAGACCCAAAACCCGGACGTCGTCGTCGAGCGAAGCGCGATTACAGAACTATTAACCTCTGATCCGAAGTTTATAGAAGCTCTCATGAAAGAAGCGAAATTTGTTAATGAGAACTTTTAAGCTCCATTAACGCCTGAAATAATGAACTTCACTTTTCTTCTTTATTTCTTGAATTTCCATTATGAAATTAAAAAAAATGCAGTAAAAGTAATTTTTGAAGGCTACGAAGAAAATAGGGTCTTTGCCTATTTTAATTTAACTAAGTTGATGATAAAAAAATCAAAATTAGTTCTCGAGATTAAATCACTGAATTACTCAGTTAAAAGCATAATTCTTTTAAGATGTCGACAGTTAGCCATAACAGACCCCTTTTTTCCTACAAAGGTCCATTTAACAGTGGGAAATCTTTGATGGAAAATTTCTTAATATATTGTCTCAGCAGATTTGCAATTTATATAATCATTAGATATAAAGTATAAATATTAAACAAAAATATAATTTATATTTCATAATATACATATATAAAAATTATATATTTTTTAAAATGCAGCATTGTGTCAGCAACTAAAAGAACTTAATGCTGGCAGAAATGAAGTTAATTCATAAAAGGAGTTTAACTTGATTCCAAAGAAATAAACATTCTAGTCCGACGTCACTATAACGTCGTGACATCGCTGTGTCTATTTTTTTTTTTTTTAATTCATTCTCTAGACGCAGTGGTTCCCAAATGGTGGTTCGCGGACCCCCGAAACTCATCCAGGGGTCCGTGGCCCCATTCACAAGAAGAAACTCAAATTTTCTGAAATGTTTATTAATCGCTGTAAGTGTGATTTTATTTTTTTTTTACCATTTTGAAATCCATGCCCATTTTTTTTTTTTTTTTTTTTGCAGTCTTCTAAGTGAGGTTTTTTTTCCTATTTACAAGAAATTAGCCTTAAAGCTTTTAATATCTAGTTTCCCTTTGCTCCACTTACATTTTGTGAACAAACACTTTCAGTATTTTGTTATATGAAAAGCAAGGATAGAAATTAGCTCGATGTTGATGGAGAATAAAAGTTGGAAACATTGAACATGCTATCAAAAAGAAATATTTGGGACAAAAAGAGGCATGATTTCTCCCATCACATTTAAGTTAAGTAGCTGCTAGATACGTCATATTTTGTTCATAGTAAACAGAAGATAGTAAAATTATTTTTATTTCCCCCTCCCCTAATTAATCACTTTCATTTTTGGTAAAAAAAATCACATGATTTGTTTTAAGTATATCTAAAATCATTTACTTATTAATTAACTCAAATTTTCTCCAAAAAAAAAAAAAAAATCCTCATATACGTAACTACCATACAGATATTACAATTTTCAAATATGGAGGTCTATAACTTAGCTTTTGAAGAACGGTCCGTAATCCTTACCTAATTGGGAACTAATGCTCTACGGTGTTCTATCAATTGCTGTTCAACGTGAAACTTAAAATAAATATTTCTTACAATTTTTTTGTTCAGACGAAATAACCTCAAACCCTACGTAATGCCAGTGACAAACTTAATGTTCTGAAAACTTATGAGTTTTCTCTACCTGTTATTATCTATATTTCACTTCTATACACTTTTCTTCTACATTTTTCTTCTTTTGATATGCCACTGTTTAAAATTATATATAATACATGACTTTTAAAGATAATAGTTGTAGTGAATTACTGTCAACGATTAATTACCCATACTTCTTTTCAATTCTTCGAAATTATCTCAGAATTAAAATTTACAATATTAACGAAAATTTTCAGGACAGAACACGAATAACGGTAGTAATGATTCTTAACATATTTAAAAATTTTTCTGATTCTGAAAACATACAATAGAATATATATATATAATGTGAATAAAATCACAAAAGTACTTTTTTTTTTTTTTTTTTTTTTTTAAAGAAGACTATTTATTGGGCTGTTAATATAGAATTATGATTGTAGCCTCAAATTTGGTTAGATTTGTGTTTTGCTTATCACCAATAGTAGTCATCATAGTCTTTAAAGGTTCCACCTCAGATTTATATTTTAACCCTTAAACCCTACCCATCCTAGGAGACACACTATTCCTACCCATCACTGGGGTTTGATGGAGCCCCGGATAGGCTTTAAGGGTTAAATCTCCAATGGCAAGCATCCAAGTAGACAGTCGCTGAAGGAATATCAATGTTAGCGAAATGATTTTATTTCGCTCGTTGATCCCAATTCCACGCTTCAAAATGACATAAGCAACACATGCTCCAGGTAGTTCCAACTGTAGTTGCTCACAATCTGCAGTTTAAGTTACTGTCAGGTTTCAGTTATTAAATATTTACAGCAAAGCTATCCTAAAAGTAAAAGTTAATCTTACAAGATGAATATCGCCCTGAAGAAAGGAAGTTTATAGTGAATTATTGTCAAGAGATTAATTACCCATACTTCTTTTCAATTCTTCGAAATTATCTTAAAGTGAAAATTTACAATATGAACGAAAATTTATAGGACAGAACACGAATAACGGTAGTAATGATTCTTAACATATTTTAAAATACTGTAGCAATACTAACATATTTTTAATTCTATATAAAATGCTATTTTCTAACAAATAATGAATAAATTTGTTCACTATGACATCTTCCAAGATGCCAGACGCTCGAGGAGAAGGTGCTCCATCGTTGAAGCAGAAACTGATGCAGTGATCGAATGAAGGCAGTAATTTTGGTCATTCACTTCAGGGAACGTGGTCCATGGATTGCACTTGAAAATGGAGTCCTTAAACAAATCCCAGATGAGGCATTTGATGAGGTAAGATCAGGCAAGTGAGATGGATATCGACATTCTGTTTCTCGGGAGATGGCTGCGAAATGCTGCTGAAGAAAACCTTGTCTCGATTTGACACAAGTAAAGTTGTCCTGACAACAGAATACAAGTAGCCTACTAAAAACAAATTTCCAGTAAAACAAACCTCAGAAATAGTCGTTGTTTTTGGCTGTTATTTTTTTTTTAATAAATGATAATATCAATACATAATGTTAATTTTAACGTGAGTACCAGAATTTACAAAGCAATAAAAAGGGATAAAAATTCATCCACCGTCTGCAGTTCAGTGATATCAAAGAAAATATAAACGTGTCAAATATTCCAAAAGTAGCTCAGTGATTTCATTTAGTGCGCGTTTTCATCCCTTTTTATTCCTTTGTAAATTCTAGTATGCACGTTAAAATTATCATTATGTATACGTCTTTCGTATAGTTTAATCCTTCATAACCTAGCTGTTAACTAGCGAAGATTAACTAATTGCTTTTTTATTTTTTATTTATTTTTTACTGTTCTTTATATGAAGGGCCATTCTTATATTTATCTGTCTCTTGTTTATATTGATTGAAGAATAAAGATAAGAAAGATAACAACCTTGAAACAGACTGTCCTGGATTCCCGATGTTAAATATTCCAAAAATAGCTCAGTGATTTTATTTGTTGTGCGTTTTTATCCCTTTTTATAGCTTTGGATAATATCAATAATAATATTAATTACGACAGAAGGAGATTTCTCATTACTTTCTTTATTCCGTGAATGTGAGACCTACTTTCAATTACCTACCATGATACGCCTTTCATAACTGCTTCGTTGTGCTCAAGATAACTTTGAGGCACATTTAGACAATACAAAAAATCGGAAGATTTTTAAAAGTCCGATAATTTTACTACCCTCGTTTTCTTTTCTTTTCTTTTAATATTGGTTATATCTACATCAAAAAGTTATATTTATTACAATAAAATCTAGAATATGATTTTAATGAGCTTCAAATCTCCTTTAAGAACTACTTTTAAATGATGAACAAAGTTTTAACCTGCTTGAGAATGAACGAAACTGAGACTTACTAACAAAACCCTGAAGGAAAGAGACAGTTACGCAGTATTTCTACGGGTCTTTACATGTTTGTAAGTCCGCAAAACTTCTGCAACCTTTCCTTTCTAGATTTCTGAATGGAATGACGTAGAATAGTATAGAATAATTAAGAATATTAAAATCAGAATATTCTAATGAGAAGCACAGACTAGTAAATTACATTTCGTTGAACTTAAATATTTATACAATAAAACCTCGTTAAGTCGTCACCCGGATAAGTTGTCACTCCGCTTAAGTCGTCGTTTTCCTTTGGTCCCGACAAGGTCTCATAGACAATAATGTAAAATAACCTTCTTTTACTCGTCACCAAATTTAATTCAATTCCGGATAACTCGTCACCCTCAAAAATGGCGAAAAGCATCTTTATTCTCAATTTTGCCTGCTATCTTTTCAGCCACGCCCCTTCACTCTAAGAAAGCCTAGCCTTGACGGGGAATTTTCACGTGGAAAATTCACTTGGGAAATTACACACTTCTCGCTGCGATTCTTGTCAAGAATAGACGTTTTTCTTGACCGCTACTGGGTGTGATTTTATTTCATAGCGAGTAAGCCCCGAAAATTTATAAGCGATCGAAATTGTTTTTCTTCCTCCAAATGTAACTGCACTTCTTCAGCCTTTAGATCAAGGGATAATTCTTGACTTTAAACGAAAGTACAAAAAAATGCTTGTAAAGGACATGATAAAAGCCTTGGATAGGAACGAAAAGCTAGAAGTTTCGGTTTTAGATACGATTAACTATGTGCACAAAAGTTGGAGTTCCATTTCATTACAAAATGTTTCGAATTGTTACCAGTAATCAGCACCTTCATCAATCAACACTGTTGGATTATTTTAATGCCAGTAAAAGAAAATAAAATCTGGTAAGTATAAAATGTGTGGGTTTTTTTTTATTTTCCACTCATTCTTTTGCATGTATTAATTTCTGAAAATCTTGTTTTTCTCACCGAATCCTACAGCAATTCATAAAAATATTATATTTCAGTGTTTTTTTTTTTTTTTT
>JAFIDM010125682.1:0-24061 GCA_023159025.1 Thereuonema tuberculata | reverse complement strand
TTTTTTTTTTTCAAAAATGCTCACTCCGCTTAAGTCGTCAAAAATGTTCGGTCCTTGAGTGACGACTTAACGAGGTTTTACTGTATATGTCTTCTACCATACAGCACGATAAATATTATATAATTTTATTATTATTATTACAATATACCTAATTAAGAATCTTTAAACACAAGAGTGCTCTCCATTTAACCTAATGATAACAGATACTGATGCAGAATCAACTAACGATTCCGTTTTACCTTAGATGTTGATAAATATTTTTTCAAAAATAGCCCGAATTAAAATAGATGCCTTAAATATTAAGACACTAAAATGACTACATGCTGAAGGAAAAGGGAAAAAAATATATGAAAACATGAAAATAAGGAAAAAAATTCGTGGAAAGAACGACTTCGTTGTATGAAAGTCGGAAGGGGGGGGGGGAAGCAAGGAAAGAAAATCGAGAAGTCAGTCATGTGAGACGTCAGAATTACTCTGAAAAATCTACAAAAAATTAACCGGGTATAACGTGTGGGTTAAATTATCTTTAGAATTCCAAATCAGCTTAAAGTGACAGCACAAGAGTCACACACACTCTCTATTTCAAAATTAAAGTTATTGTACCGTAACATTTTTACTCCCTTACCATAAGCTTCTCTGATTTGTGAGCTTTTTTCTTATAAACTGTTTTGTACTTCTTTTTTTCTTTTGTGAGAGAAAAAAACAAATACGAAAACATTTTATATTCGTAGGCCTACATTATGAATATTTCAAATTTTAATTAATTAAATTTCCTATTTTCATTTAATAATAAAAAAAAATATAGTTCGAATTTTTAAAATAAGTTAAAGAGTTAATGTGATGCATTATAAAATAATTTTATTTCAATCGAAGATTTTTTTAGGTTATTCTACAATATTCTATAAATAAATGTCCTCTATTTTTTAATCTGGTGATAATTTTAACCTAAAAGTCAATTAAGATGTTTTTAATAACTTATATCCACAAATACGAGTAACTGCATTTTAATGATAAATCCATAAAACCAAATTTCATGAAAATAGGTTGACCGATTTCGCGATGTTATTTGGAAATATTCAGATATACACTAAAAAAAGAAAAAGAGATAAAAAAATCACAATAAATAAATACAGGAATGTCTTTTTTAGAATACAATGGCTCGATGGGGCAGATGACGGTAACTTTCCCTGAAATGTCACAACAGAGCATTCAACTGTTGGAACGACAGCGTAATCTGGATCAATTTTGAAATTGTATTCTTCTGTGGATTTTGAAAACAATTTTTAAGTCCAGAAGCGTAACGTACAGATTTACGGAAAGCAATTCACGAAAACATAAACAGAAATCGAAGGGAAAAGCGCCCGAGTTCAATATAATTACTAAAAGGAGAGACGTGACGGGCTCATGCTTAAGAAAAACGTTGGAAAGTAATATCTCGGAGCGGGAATTCCTTAACACGTGAATAACGACGACGCCAAGCCGAGGGCAAAAGATCAAAATAAGGAAAGGCTAATAACGAATTCATTCAGGGTTAAAAGGACCGGAGAAAGAAATTTAGAAAGAGTTTCCAATGGAATTCAGGAAAAAAGTTTTGGAAATATGCAACGAAAATCAATTAAAATCTCTCATATTGTCTCACAGCGCTGAATAATTACCTGAAAACAACGAATTTTTAACAAAAGCAGAAAAGAAAAAGTAAAATACTTTGGAATGAAATTATTACAAACGTAAATTTACAAATATATTTGTAAATGTTTATAGCTTTTTTATAACAGCATGGTTGGAAGCTACAACGAACTAATACTGTAGATTTTATCTACGGTTTGTAACTTATGCTTCGGGAAGAACTAGAAACAGAAATAGTGGTAGAATGTGATGTTAAGTCGAAATAGATAGACGAGTCTAAGATTAAGAAAACTAAGATTAAGAAGCTGAAAAGGTAGGTTTTAGGTTACTATAAAGAGTCCTAGTGATTTTCGTGTACTTTAGAACAATAGGTAACAGGGAACAAAGAAACTCAGAATACTCTGCCGTTAAAACTGCAGAATTTCAATGATTCAAAAGTATTTACGGTCGAAAACTTAATTTTCAAGGGAAATTAACTATCCCAATAAATAAATATATAAACCACATAATTACAATATAGGAAACACAAGTTCTTCACTAAACATCGCTATATTTTACAGAAAGCTGCTTTTTCTGCTTCTTCATGCTTAATTACAAAGCAAAATAGAAACATAGAATAATTTAAACAAACAAAGATAGGCAATTCCATTAACAGTCTCAAAAATCCATAACTTCATTAAGTATTTTTTGAAAGATAGGCAATGTTTACAATGTTTTCTAATAAGTCCATTTTTATTAGAAAAATTCAAAATCCATTGTAAAAATCATGAAATTTTCCAATGATTGTAAACATTGTAAACATGGCCTATTTTTGTCTAAATTATTCTACATTTGCAAAAATCGTGAAGCTTTTCAAATGATTGTAAACATTGTAAACATTGCCAACCTTTGTTTGTTTAAATTATTCTATGGTTGTTTCTATTTTGCTTTGTAAGCCCGAAGAAGCAGAAAAAGCAGCTTTCTGCGAAATATAAACGATGTTTAGTGAAGATCTTGTGTTTCCTGTGTTTTCTGTACTGAAATTAAATATTACCAAATGTCATCTCCTTGAGGTTGACAGAATTCGAAATCTTTACTTTTGGATCCAAAACTTCTAAAACATGAGCCTCTGTACTGTTCGGTTTTGTTTATGAGAGCCTTCAACGCTTTTGCTTTTGCGCTTTTGCGCATCACGAATAGGGGTGAGGAGAAACAAGGAGGGGATGTTTACTTTTTATGGTGTTAGTTTACTAGTAGTTGGGTTCTATTTGCGCTTTTCGGGAAAGAATTATGGAAAGAATAAATACTATTGCAAAAATAACAGGCACTAAAAAAAAAACCACAGGTCTTAGGAAAGTGCCCATCTCAGAGTATCACCCCTTTGCGGGGTAGAATCGTCCGCGAGTGGTGTTCTCGCTTTTGAAAACGAACAGTAAAGTGCCATTACTGCAATAAATAAACACTAATGGCACTGATAAATTAAAGCAATGACTGCCTTTTAGGGAAAGTAATTTTGGATCATATGAGTTTCGGTATTGTAAACCTGGCACACCATCTTTTTTTTTAAAAAAATATAGTTTTATATAAAGTATCGGTAAGTGTCTTACCGATGCGATAAGACCTTATTAGAAAACGTCAAATTATCATACCAATTACAGAAGATATTTAAGATATCCATGGTATATCGTGCGTTGCCGAAAGCAGACTAGAAAATAAAAAATAGGTTCCAAACAATTCAAAATTTCCCATTTTAACAATTTCACGTACATTTAATGAATCTTTTATTTATTTATTTTCACTCATATTAAACGAAAAAAAAAACCAAAAAAAAAAACCAACAACAACGAAAGATAATCTGAAGCAATATTTGTTGGTAATTTAGTAATGAGGGGAGAGTGTAATAGATTTAATGGTATAGTATTATCATTTTGTTTGTACTGAATACAACCATTAATCAAAATGATGACAAGCTCGTAAAGAAAGATCAATTTTACAACATTACTTCGACAAATTACAAACACAAATCCCATCAATAATATTACAAGAAGACAATTCTGGAGACTACGGGATCGAGATTATTATACAAACATTATATAATAATATATATACCTTTTTTTATTATACAAACCTTTCTCTTGTGATTTGGCGCAAATTTGAATAATTTTCTGTTTTATTTTAGGCTAATTGTATGTGATTTTATATACAATAGAGCCCAGATTATTCGCGGAATTGGGTGACAAGGGTACCGCGGATAGTAAAAATCGCGGATAACCCGAAAAAAGATTAAAACTGAGGTGTAAACACGAAAAAAAATATTTCAGCATAAAAATTACGTTTTATTATACAAAAACGTAATATGCAAATCTTTTAAAATATGTACAGTACAGCAGAAACCTTTCTGCAGAGAAAGAGCCTGCCACTCATCTACAAATTCCGAGAAGGCCTATAGGATTACGATGCACAATAAACCTGTCAGTAATTTTCGACCTTCGCAATGTAGGGCCAATTGTACTTTCCCTGTTATTGGCTTCGATTAAAATTGTTTTATTTTTTATTTTTTTTTAAGGTTCAAAATTAAAATTTTTTTTCACGGCATTCGCGGATAATCGGGCTTTACAGGAACAGCCTGCATCTGTGTACATACTTACAAATATGCATGTTTTATTTTTGAACGAAAGAAATTTATTTTATAAAAATAATTCCATTTTTCAATTACTTCTGTTTTTTCCTCCAAAAAATATTATATTTAGTTTAAATTAAGGAAAATCAAGCAATAAATGAGCACTAATTTTTTTTTTTTTTTATTGAATAAAGATTTTTTAGAAAGTAGAAATTGCGATACACGTAACGACAACTTTAGCAGGAGACGTTTCAACATTTTCACTGTTTTTGTATACAAGTTAACATTCCGGTTTTGCTGTGCTGTCAAGATTGGAAAACTTCAATCTCCTCCACATTTTCAGGGATTTACTGATCAATGAACTGCAAATGTAAACAGAGTCGGTGCCTGGTACTATTTCCACTGCCATGTAAATAGCTACTTTAATCATTTCCAAGATGGAGTTCTCTCTCTCGGAGAAATGCTGCGAAATCAATCAGAACGTCAGGGCGACACATCTTTAACTGGTGGAATGTCACATGTTCGACTGCCAACAACGCTTCGGTGGAAGTGGGTGGTAAGATCACAACTGCTGACATCCGATCAAAGCCGCTGGGTTCTCGAGAACCTCTGTCTCTAGCCAGAGAATGAAAAAAAGAAAGAAATAAAAAGAGGGGGATTAAGCTCTCTTCCACTCGTCGAACGGGGATGATGAGGTTTGAGAGCAAAAATGTGTATCCAGCTCTCGTCTCTTTTGTTTTTTATTTCTGTCATTTTTTTTTTTTAGTGAGAATATCCTAAAGTTATTTACTGAAACAGATAATAAATATACAGAAACATAGTAAAGCTGAGATGATTTTTATCATTAATGGGTAAAATTAAACATTTCTATATTATTTGTAAATGGAATTCAAGCTGTGCTCGATTTGTAGACCTGCAGAAGAGTAATCCCTACTCTTTAATATCCCTCGTCTTCCCCTTTCAATAAATCTTTTCTTCTTACTTTTCCCTTAATGTAAACTTTCAATTAGCGCCAATGACTATACAGACAAGCATTTTTTCCCCTTCATTTTCTTAATAGTAGTCGGCGTCTGTCAATAAGTGCTGGGAGTTGATACACAGCAACATTTTTTAAAAATTCGTTCTGGCTTATTTTGTGGCTACTATACTTAAAAATCAAGCATGGATAAAATATTTTTCACGCATACTGGTTAACAATTTTGCTGTTACTCAATTATTTCTATTAAAAATTACATTGAATCACACTGTAAAAAATATTACAAACTTTGTATTAAAAAACAAACTTAGTAACACTTTCCAATCATCTTGCTGCTGATGGGGAACATGTCTTCCCCGAAACTGTACAAGGAACTTTTTAATGTCTGTATAAACCTTTTTTAATAAGTTTTTTTTTATACAAATTTTATAATATTTTTTTAGTGTGATTCAATGTAATTTTTAATAGAAATTTTTTTAAAAACACACGTTAAACAACTATTTTTACTCAATTATTTATGATTTTGGAAATATAGTTACTTTCTCTATAGCTAACTACATTACATTCTTTTCCTTTTTCTTTTTGTAGTACTGTACAGAAATACTATATTTAAATTTCTACCAGAAGTTAGTAAATGTTCCTTGCAATGATAAAAAAATGTCAAAGCCTCGAGCAATGTCAGAAATTTGGTAGATCTACTCGTTTTAATTAATTGCTGTCAGATGTTAGAAACGAAGACAATGAAAATCTTTATAATATTCTAATGAAGTAATAAAAGAATGTAGTCTATACACAAGAATAAAATTAGAAGTTATATACTTAAAAAGAAATGATGCGACCGGTTTCGATCCTACATAAGACCTTTCTCAAGCAATATTAAAATAAATTAAAAATAAAATGCAAGTCTTTTGAAAATTACACGGGTACTATTATTTAATAAGCTTCCTTCTCATTGAAGGCTTATATATTTAAGGAATTTAACGTTTCTATTGCCTCTCCGATGATTTGTAATTTTTCATCTTTTATTACTTCATCTAGGAAACTGGCACACGGTAAATACTATTCACTTCATAATATTCTGTTTCCAGTTTGTCAGCTTGTTAAATTGTATTAACTTTATTTAATCACTATAACTTCAGCTGTAGTAGTAAATACTAACTAAAATTTAATACTATAGTGTTCACTGTAAGCAATCAATGTAGATAACAATTCGAACGCAATGCTACAGTGTAAACAGAATGAAACAGGAAACTTTCAAGTCAAATTTTCTTTGACTTCGAAAATAACTTAAGGTCTAAAAAGCTAGCAAATAAAATTACCATTATCAAAATAGGACAGATTTCATACAAGTTGTGTCCATTTATTGTCAATGTTTCAGGTCCACATATACAGTTATTCAAGAAGCACTTTTTACCAAAAATATATAATCAAAAAATTCAAGGAAAAATTCAAGGATTCAGCTTAAGTACTTTCTAAGTTTCAATGCAATTTATTCTGCTGCTTCAAGCTACTTTTTTTTTGCCTTTCTGTAGCGATTATCGCATGACGCAAATGCTTCGGCACGTGAACTAACTTTTCAAGACAACTCCCCAACGGTGGCTGTCGTAGGCCCCACCTGCATCTGATCAAATTCCTCCGTCTTATGTCCGTATGGGGTCAAGGACGAACAAATAACGCAAGGTAGGCGACCTTGTCTGCTACTTTCCAGACGAGAACAGTTATTCCTTTTAAAGGAGACGATCTGTCACGACGTCTCTATCATCAACTATCGTAATAGCTGTTATCATTTGCATAAGAGTGGGAAAATCGACCAAATATAGGCGCAGTTGAAATTTCGAAAGAAACAAGAAAAGCAATTTCAATTTCGAAACGCACCGAACTAGAAGACCATTCAAGTTCGAAATAACTTCATTGATTTTTGATAGAATCTCATTCAGGATAAAAGATAGGCGAAGAAAACTTATAAATATGTAAGCAATACATCGTTTGTAATTGGGAAAAGGGAGAATTTTTTATTTTAATCTTTAGAATATCCAATTTTGCAAGGGATTGCTAGTGTCTGTTAACAAATTTACTATCGCCAAAGGATTGGGGTTTTATATTGAAAACAATAAAAATATCTTTTTAAATGGAAAAAAAGAGTAGCAGTTAAATATTTAGGTTGGACTTAATCAAACTCATTTTTTTATACTATGATTTTTAATATAAATAGTGTATAATGATATACCAAGGAATCGAGATGTTTGTTTAATTGGTAACAACATCATTTCTATTGTGCGTAGGATGAATGTCGTTCAACACCTTTGGAAAGAGGAGAAAGGTTGAAAAACAGGCTGATAGTTTCTACGTGTTTACGCTAAACTCATGGGAGAGCTTCAGACAGTTTCGTTTTCAAAGGATGATTTCAGGATTTTTTTTATGAAATACTCAGGCAGCTTACCATAACTGCGCCTTGAGTTGCCAAAGGCATTACAGAGAAGAATTAGATTACAAGAAAAAAAAAAAGAAAATGGAGGAACTACGAGACTAATATGATGAATTACAATAACACACGAGAGTAGTCTATAGGCATTTTTTTGCCTAAAATTCATTACAGATTGTTGGAGAAAAGCACCAAATTTAACAATTTCCTGCATTTTATTCTTAATGTGAGAACTAGGAGCACTGAGACTTCTTTGCTTTGTGTTTTATCCAGTAAATTAAGTGCTCTTTAAATTATCGTATTTATTCAAAAAAATAAATATATAAAAGATTGGTCCCAAAAAGAAAAAGACAACGATTTAACAATAAAAAGGATAAATAGTAGTATAATGATCATCATTTTTAATTCTTACTATTTTCTGATTATGATATACGAAAATCCCAAAATCTACTAAGTTTGGTGAGCAGGAGATAGAAGATTCTACCGCACAGATTCGAGAACCGAAGCCATTAAGAGCATTTTCCCGCTATAAATGGAGCAACTGGTAGCAGAAACGCTTACATGACGTGAGTTCCAACATGTTTGTAATAGTTTCATTCCAACAGTTTTAAAAATATAAGGGGATTAAATTAGTAAAACATTTGAAAGGAGAAATCAAACAAAAATCCGTGAAAAGCAAATTTAACGTTCGTAATTATTCATAAATAGAGAAAATACCCAACCGGACAACAAATATGCCTTCGCACATTGAGCCAACATCAACGGGAATTCTGAACAGCTGTTTCATCCTTATTAGGAATCATCAGCATAATTTACCCTTGCTTTTAGGTAAAGCTTTCGCGCAAATGAGCCAAACATCGTCAAGGGTAAATTCTGCTGATGATTCCTAATAAGGATGAAACAGCTGTTCAGAATTCCCGTTGATGTTGGTTCAATGTGCGAAGGCATATTTGTTGTCCGGTCGTGATTTTCTCTATTTATTTCTAATTCCTTCATCTAATATTTTCCTTTTCGAAACAAATCCTGAAAAGCTAATGATTTCGTAATTCATCTACCATACGGACATTTCCTCAATCATCTCTCATTTTTCTAACTTGAAAAAAACAAAACAAAACAAGGAATTACGTCGGATTAAGTTCAGATACCTGATTCTATTCAATTACATTGCTTCTTCTTCTTGTTTTTAAATGTTAACCAAACTAACTAACTCCATGGCACTACAGCCCATGTAGGGCCTTGGCCTCCTTAACAATATGAGCCCACTCTTTTCTATCTTGCGCCTTTCTCCTCCATCCTCGTACCTGGAGCTTTTTCAAATCGTTTTCCACATCATCAAGCCATCTAAGTCGTGGTCTTCCTTTTAATCTTCTACCACCAGGGTTTCCAATGAAAAGTTTCTTAACTCCACGGTTCAAATTCATCCTTTGGAGATGGCCCATTTGAATAAAATTCCTCATCGATTCTAAGGTGTATGCTACACCAAATAAATTTTTGAGATGTTTGTATGAATACATTTCCAAAGTTCGTAAAACTTTTATAATGTAAAGGTGGAATCAAAAGTTCAAATGACGCTCGCTCTTCGATCGGCAGCCTTAATGTCAGATGAGAAAAGACAAAATTGAGCAAATCGTTAACTTCCCTGGATGGCATCTGGAAGAATTTGGAAAAGGTACCACTCCATTCTTAATATGATAAGGGGCCAATACATAAAGCTCAATGAAACCAAAATAAACTAGAAAAACCTAAGACCCATTTAAACACTTTAAACAAAACAAAACAAAAAATACTTTCTATGATGTACATGTATAGGATCATGCAGATCGATGGACTATACTAGACTCTTTCTGTAGTTTCTACAATAATTTCTGCACAGAAATTAGATCTCAGCTACGAAGTAGCTGAAGTAAAAATAAAATTTTACATATATTCCAAAAAGCAGATTTTTTTTTTTTTAATTTTGTGTGTGGGTTTCAAAATAAATAAAAAAAAAAATATGGGAATGTCTTTTTCTTCTTATGATAGTTATCCAACATTCACCTTTAAAACAAAAACCTAAGTTTCCAAGAACTGCTTTTCCTTCAAATAGGATTAGATAGCGAGAGACAAGAACCAAGGACAGATCAATACTAATTCGTTCTTAAATACTTGCATCGATTCGGGCTTAAGAAACGATAGAAATTAAGATGCAATTGCGAGCACTCAAGCAACGCAAACCAAAGAAAACACCGCAAATTTGGGCGAGTAATTACAATTGCAAATTTTATTGTGTAGGGAAACTTCGGGGTGGATTAGCAACATTCAACATAAGCAATTCAGAAAATATCTGATAACTACCCGAAGTAATCTCCTTCAAAAACCAATAATTAACTGTTAATGATGGTGACCATAATTAATAATTACCATTATAAATAAGTTATACTGATAAAGCAACCTACAATAACAACTCAGGATCCTCGCGAAGCCAAACGTAACGATATACAGACGCATTTTGATGGGTAGATGCAACAGTATGTGGGGAAAGGTTTTGTCAAACTAATGCATTCGAATCTCAAATCCGATTACTACAACCTGCCCTCAAGAGATACAGCATATTAACTATAACGAATTCGTCGTCTTTCGCATAGCAAAAATTTCGGGACCAAGATGAACAAACGTATATTTCGCTTCGCGAAAAACTTGCAGGAATTTACCAAAGTGTGTAATGCCGCAACAAAATAGTCTCAATTCCAAGTTTTCTTTAATAGAGCTGTTATCCATAGATTAATAGCAACCTAAATATTTAGTTTACATTTTTTTTTTTTTTTTTTTTTTTTTTAACAAACAACGAATATCAGTTCTCTTTGTTTTTTAAATACACAATCTTCGCCAATCTGAGAATACATTTTTTAGAAATAT
This sequence comes from Thereuonema tuberculata, assembly GCA_023159025.1. NCBI lineage: Eukaryota > Metazoa > Arthropoda > Chilopoda > Scutigeromorpha > Scutigeridae > Thereuonema > Thereuonema tuberculata. Next base: position 13,543 of record JAFIDM010125682.1, on the reverse strand, counting down.
TAAAAATTAAGAAAAATAAATTAAATCGCTTCAGTAATTCACCTGCAAAAAAAAAATGATAATTAACCATGATTTTCTCGAAATATAAACTCAATTCAGTTGCTTGGATCTAAACCTAGCAGAAGGAAAGTTACAAACAGCCCTCAATTACCATGGAATTCCATCTGGAGGAAATAACAGAATCGACGTAATTTGAAACTGTTGTACAAGTCCATGGTAGGTCAATGAATTACGTTCGAAGCACTCAAAAAACTGACAATACATTGCTATTATATGAATAAATGATTAGGAATGTAATATTTCTTACTGATTTAAATCAAGATGTACTAAAGAAAACTAGTTTAATTAAAACTTTACTAAAAAAAAAAAAAAATTGAGTTAAATTTTCCACTCAAACAGTTTCTTGACATGCCTCCTAGGGCTTGCGTTGACGTATTCAATTCCTTTTAAAATGTCGAAAAAGTGCCAGTAATCCCTACCAGCTTTATCTGACCTGTCCAAAACTCTCAGCCTTCCTTTGTCGAACAGCCTGTAAAGGTTGCTTGCGCCCCCTAGTCCAAGGGTCGCGAAACTGATGTGACTTTAGATGGCAGGTAAACGTTACGACCGTCACCAATGGTCGAACTAAGTAATTCACCTCTAGCATCTACTCTAGATTGGCTTAGAATGTGTATGGCATTATCTCAAATACAACTGAAGACGTATCTACCCTTTGGAAATAAGTATAATAGGTTGTGAACAGTTGTCTATTTCAAAAATTTTGATAACTTTGAAATATTTTTGTAATCAAAAACAAAATATTTGTTTTGTTTTTTGAAATTTTTGGCCCCTTGGTTTCAAAATCGGCGTTCTCTGTACCTCAAACTATTTTTTTCATATCGTCTATTACTTAGGTCATTATTCTACTTTAGATCTAATAATGAATTATCATCAGAATTCCGAAGTTTCCAATATGCGGCGCACATAATTCCAAGTTTTCATTTCACTGAGAGAGGAGATTCACCTCATGTTTTGTAAACAACGTAGGCGTATAACAAAACTCTTTTAGCACATAATGCGAGGCGATATCTATTGTTGAACTTTCACCCAGACTCCAGTCGAAGTCTTTCTCCAGCACTTGTAGTACTCTGTCACGAATCTTACAGTTACGCTGCTGAATCCATTCGATCTGCGAAGTAATCACAATGAAACTTATCTCCGCAATATGAGTCTACATTATTATTTCAAGGAATAATAAGAATAATTAATATAAAAAAGATGTTGCTTTACAAATGTCTCGCTTTGATTGAGTCCCGTGACCTTTACTAATTTCCCGTTTCCATTAACCGAACGAGCCTTTGACAGACAGCTCGAGCACAAACCCACTGAGACGGAAGTTCATTGATAGGTTTTATGGCCTTGATCGAATAGCAAGAGAAAGATTCCTGCTCTGAAGTATCTGTAAAAAAGGGGGAAAAAGAAGTCCTCTCAATTCTGAACTGAAGCTTCGCCGGAAATTCAATATTTCAAAAATCATATATTAATAAAAAAAACTTAGTTAAAAAAAAATTGGATGTATGGGACAGAACTAACACTGTAGTAATGAATTACAGATTAAGTAGTGATAAGTGTAATTATTATTTTAATACTGCAAGTTCTACAATCCCTTAATAATCTGCTTAATAACCAATCTAGAGTTAAACTTTTTTTTCTAGTTTTAATAGCGTCCAAAAAAAAAAAAATCCTCCATGGGAAACAAAAGTCATTTTACTTTCGCCTGTCAATGAGTTCCTGTTAAATTATAAACATTTAGTTAACTACGAAAGTAGTTAGTTATTAATTAACAGCAATTTCTTCTATGCTGTTTCTGGTTCACTAACCGATATCAGTTTCGTCTATGAATTCGTGATTGATCTACTCTGGATTAGTTGACCTGGAACTTAATTTTACCGTTGTACCTAAGTCGTCATAATTCTGTGAAATAAAGGGAGCCCGTCGCATTAGATTCTGTACTTTCCCTGCAGACTTGATCGACATAACAGTAATAACTGCAAAAAACAAATAAGCAAGGACGTAGTTATTTCTGTGCTATTACTCCACCGGCATGGGAAGTGGGATTTAATGTCGCGAATTTCAATTTTCATAGAATTTTGAATATGGTTTATAAAAAAGGACAAAAAAGATGCCGGTTCTTGGAAGATCTCCAAAAAAAAAAATCTATTTTCATTACAAATACGGAATTGGAATTTTTTTTTTATAAAGCTAATGGCCCTCTGTAACTAATTAATCATATGCACAAAAGCTACGAATTACACAAGTACGTTAGGTCAGCCACCACGATGCTAAGTGATAGACTCTCGTGAAATAAGGATCTTCTATTTCTGTCATCAGACTTTCTTTAATTTACAGGGACCTACCATCGGCTTCCGAGATTAAAGCGACTGTGGATCTCTTTGGGAACTGCTGAAATAACTCCCTTTGTATGTTGTATAAATGTGCTAATTTCCTATGACCAGGAAGGATGTAGCACCAAACAGCTAGTGACAGAGAGGAAGATACTAACAACGCACTAAGGAAATCGAAAATAGCACACGTTGTTCGTTGTGTGTGTTTATCTATCCGAAAGATAAAAACCATAGTTGGCATTGCTGAATATCGAGATACATTCAGTTGTCTTGAAGCTTAGATATCAATGAAAAAAAGTCAAGCTGAAATTTGTTTACGCTGACTTTTCTTTCATATCTTACTGCAAAGGGAGGGATAAAGTGGAAGACCGTTACCAGATAATGGCAGATCAAATGACGTTTTCCGGCTTTTGTGAATTTCTTAATGGAAATTAGACTCTCTGGAGATTAACATAGGAAAAAAAAAAATCGATTTTGTGCTTAGGGTTGTACATGTTGCTCAAAGTTTCCATGTTATTACATTACGATCCATTTGTGAATAGTTGCGGTTTTATTTGTTATGCGAGGCTTATTAGTGTAAATGATACCATTATGTCAGTCTTTTTAATGGAACTTTGATTGATAATCTAAAGAATATTTACAAATATTCTCTAGAATCTACCAACTTTTTTAAGGAAATAATATTTCCTTAAAATATATATATATATATATCTTTATTAAAACAAAGCATATGGATTGAATTTCGCAATTCGAGTTTTTTTGCCAATATTTTGTGAAACTTGGCGCGTGAGAGCTCGAGTTCTTTCAACTGCATTATTCAATTCTCAGGACGCCAAGCACCAGCGAGACCTCGACGCCACTGGAAACCTGTTACAAAGCGTGACATTCAAGCAAATGTATAATCCAAAGAGAATATTTATATAGATATTCGCCGTGCTACTGCCGTTACACGCGTTGAGCTGCTGGTTGAAATTTTATTTAAATCCAAGTGGAGCCGAGGAAGAAAACAACATTCGCGCCAAGCAACCGAAAGAAAGGTCGTCGATTTGTGATCGCCTTTTGTTTCCTGAAGATTTGTCTACGAGACTTTGCTGTATAAGAAAACAAGACAACTTCAGTCAACTCTGGTCATTAAATTCAACATATGCGCCCAATCAACACACAAAACGTGCAATAATTCTGGTATTTATTTCTTAGGCTTTTAACATTGAGAACTGTGGTATTAGCATGAATGCTATTGGCAGCGATTTTGCACTGTTGATCGTTAAACTTTAACACCGATGTAGCCAGCAACCCTATTTACATTCACATTTCAATCAGTACTGGATACGCCGTCACTGTACCTCAGGGTTTTCCTTCTAATGCTTTGCGAAGATGACCGGTAAATTCACAGTAGAAATTGTCTTTTTCCAAATTACTTATAAATTACACTGTCGGCAACCTACAAACCATCGTTAATAATTTTGTTAAGGTTGTTAATGTGTTCAACTCATTATTTTTTTCGTTTTGGTTAAATTAGGAATTGAATTCGCGAGTTAAGACCTCCGCTGTACTTAGTTAGAATAAATAACTACCAGTATCCTAATCCCTGGATTGGTCGTGATAGAGATGGCTTCCACGGTGATCGGATCTCACACCTCTCAATATCGAATAGATGAAAAGGAATCAGGTTGAGCATTTACTTTTAACAAAACACACATTCTGGTAATTAAAACGGGAAATTTATCAGGATTAATTTCGTGATGTGTTGACAGCAAGATAATAACTCGGATAGTAAATCGAAATTGTTGAAAACTCTGAAATTTTATAATTCTAGTGAAGGTTTTCCAGAACTTATTCTGGATTTTAATCATATTATTACAAATTCAATTGATAACTGCAATTTAACAAATTGAATCGTTCTTAGCAATTGAAATAAGTCCTTTCACAGATACGAACGATCTCAATACTGCAGAGCTAAAACGCATTAAAATTTAAAATTTTAATGAAGATTTTATTAAGAAAGCTGAATAGTTTTGAAGCTGCAGCCAAGTCATAGAAAAATCCATCAGAGACATTTGAAATAAATAAAAGAATATTTGTTCTCAACGTCTTTTACTGATATCTACAAATTCCATCTGAATGTATACAAATAAAATTACATACTTAAACATATATTAAGTTTGCAGAAAGATCCGATTTTTGCTTGTCTGTTTTTGTAAACAGCAAAATAGTTTCAAAAGTTCTGAAACTCCAGAGGTTCTAGGGTAAAGTAGAGCAGGAGAAATTCTAAAAAGAAGAGAATTCGGTAAACGGATCAAGGAGAGAAAGCGTCTAGGGATTTAATTTGGTAAAAACCTTGTCCTGCTTACATAGAAGAGTTTCTTTGTAGAATATAACATTTAAAAATAAAAGACTTTAAATAAAAAAAAAAAAACAAAAAAAAAACGAAAGAAACAAACACAACCTTTTTGCGCGCACTGAGCCTATCATCGAGGGTAAATCTGGCTAAGAAAGAAACGGCCGTCCTAGGTTCCCGTCGACTGAAAGCTCAGAGTGATACTCTTACTTTTGCGCAATTTGATTTGCGGTTTGTTTTTTTGTTTTTTTAAAGTTATATGCCTGTTAAACGTTATTTTTAATTAATCATAATTTTCTAACTGTTAACTTTTATTCAAAAGATTCGAAAGAGAGCGGAAAAAAAAACAGCTAAATACCAAAATATTTTACAAAATTATTAAAATCGGAATCGGAGCCGGTGTTAGTAATCGAAATTTTTTCCCCTCCGATTTCGTTGCCCTGCTATTAATACAGATAAAAGCAAAACAGCTTTCATCTGCTTCAACAGGAGGAGAAATTATTTCTGCGACTATTGAGTTGAACAGTTGACTAGGTTGTTTCATTTATTTATTTATTTATTTTTACTGGTTATGTAAATACGCACGATTTATTCTTTATTATTACACCCATTTTCATATAAAAAAAATATGTAAATAGTGTTTGTGTTTAAAGTCAAAAACTGGACATTAATAACAAGTTTCATCATTTGAACAGCGCCCTCCCTTATTTACGAACTAAAGAAATAATTGTGAAAGCAACTAGTTTCTACATGTGTGTTGGGGTACAGAGGTCTCGTCTGGTGACTGTAGCAAAGAACGTATAGGAGAAGAACTCTCACTTCCCCTGTTTCATGCTTTACTGCAAAACGAGTTCTGGCTCGGGCGTGGTGGCAGCGCATGGAACTAATCTCTGATAACATATGTTATGCAGTGAAAAGTTTCAGGGGCAGCTACGCGTGAATCAGGAAATTGGTAACTGCGCATGCTCTGTTGATTTCATCCTCGTGTTGTGATCGACAGATCCTTATTTATCACCGATTATTTTCATCGTTTGATAAATAATATTCGAGTATTTCCTGTCATCGTGACTTTTATGATGGAGAATACACTACCAAGTTCTATGGGAATGCAGGATTTGGCCGAAAAATCACCACATTTGAGCTGGTAAGTGAAATTTATGTTGATACGTTCGCTAAAAAATTGCTTGTTCCTGAATAATGAAATAACAAAATACATTTTTTAAATTAAGACATTGTTAGTTCTGTTAACTGGATATGATAATTCGTCGGATATGAAATCTTTGTAATTATTAGATAATCAAATCACACAGCTAAGTCATAGATCACTTATAAAAATATAAACAAATCAATGTACTGTAGGCCTATTTGCATTAAAGTGCAGTTTAGCCAAAAAACATAAAAAAAATATTTATTATTTGGTTTAGCTTGTCATTACAGAAAGGATCGTTTTTCGCACTGAATCGAAGATCTTGAAAAAATATATATTATTTTTCTGTTACAAAACATTAATTGAGCATTTCTGTATGTCATAAATTATCACTTTCAATATGCCTATTGCACAAATGAATTGTTTGTTTATTTTATCAACAAGTTCATGACATTTGTACAGAAATGTTGATTAATAGAATACAATAATGAACCAAAAAAAATCAAGTAATTAAATAAACTATCACGACATTTTGAGTAAACAATTAAGTATCTACTTGATCTGCACTAGTGGAAAAATTTTCATTTACAACACAAGTATACATATTTTGCTGAAAAAAAAAAAAAATTATATCTTGTTTGCCCAGTAATAGAAAATGAAAAATTCTCGGCCTTCATTTTGTCTATTAACATTATACCACAAATGTTTTTGTTGTAATTTGAAAGAAATTATTTATTTCTTATCCTTATTACTTAAACAAAATAGTGCAGCCTACTAAATTGTTCACTGATAAAAAATTATGTTGCTGCTTTACATTTAAAATTTACACAAATATTTTTTGAAATTTTATAAAACAGTTTCATATGTAATTGAAGAACCCAAAAGATTCTAAATTTAAATACAATACTGTGTCTTAATTTTTGAATATCACAATAGCATATGAAGGTTGAAGTTTACCATATATTTTCACCAAAGAACACACACTTTAGTGTATAGGCCTTTTATGAACATTGACATAAATATACTGTTAAAAAAAAAAAAAAATTCCCATAATACAGAAATTGAAATTTTAAAATTAATTGGGTTTTTTTTTTTCTGGAAATATAATAACAGAATATATATCTTTTTGATTATATTTTACAGTGCAGTTAAAAAGTACTCGAGCAAATGTGTTGTTTGTGCAGCCAATTCTGTTTCCCATCCGGACCGGAAATTCTTTAGATTTCCAAAAAATTCAGAAAGGTAAAGTTATTTAAAGTATTCAATAATGACCCCCATCCAAAAAAAAAAACAAACAAACAAAAAAGTCATGATACATGCCTATTAGTTGTTGCGGTTTATTTATTAATTTTTTTTTCTCAGTTCAGTTATACCAATATGGTTGTTTCATTTTCATCTATTCATTTTCTTTTCTATTTAGATCTCAGCAGTGGAGGGCATCGTTGAACATACGAGCTCTAGAAGGTTTGTCAACACTTTCCCTCTACAAATCCAAAAGAGTCTGTAGTGATCATTTTGTTACTTCAGACTTCAAAACCAATTTGATGCATGCATTGCATTCAGAAGCAGTCCCTTTTATTAAATCAGGTACATAAATATTTGAAATCTGTACACTGTTAAATGATGTTTTTTCCCCAAAGTTCCATTTTAAGCAATATTAAATAAGTTAATTTTTTTTCTTACTTTTATACCAATGAAGCTTAATTAAACTTTTCAAACCTAAAATTATACACGTTTTCAAAATTCATGATACATAATTAAATTTAAATGAGCAAAATCCATTACATTCAAATAATTCATTTTCTTTAAAAAGCAAAAATTTCTATAAAGCTGGTTTTAATCTATTCTATTTCTTATATGTGATTCGTGTTTTATGTATTATAGGAATTACTGCTGTTCATGCTATTAATTTTAACAGCATGAGAAGTAATTTAGCGTTGAAAATGCAAAGCGCAACTCTGACAACTGCACCATCTTCCCCAATTGCAGATGCACCAGCACCTCCACTCTCTCCTGAACCCCTTCAGAGTATTGAAAACATAGCTATCCCACATACACCGAGAACTACTAATGTCAGTAATAAAAAAATTGATACCCCCAAATCATCAAAAATTAAGAAATTAACGAAGGAAGTTTCATACTTAAAGAAGAAGTATAATAACTTACCAAAAGATAATAATAAAAAAATTACTGATGCACTACAATTAATTCAACCTCTTGTGTCTCCTACCATTTATAGATTTGTAGAAAGCCAGTTAAGAGCTTCAAATGTATCGCGTAATGGACGTAGGTGGACAATGAAGGACAAAGATTTGTGTCTTCAGTTGTATCTCGTAAGTCCCAAAGCATATGAAACACTCAGAGGGTTTTTGCTATTACCTAGCAAGCAAACCCTTCTGAAGACTATTTCTAGCATAGAAATGGAACCAGGATTTTCAGTTACAGTGTTGAATGCTATTCGATTAGTATCTAGAAAATTGAAACGCCATGACACTTATTGCATTCTATCATTTGATGAAATGGCATTAAAACAAGGTCTGGTATACAATGCCAAAAGAGATGCAATTGATGGTTATGAAAATTATGGTTCCTACATTAATGTAGCATCCAATGTTGCAACCCATGTTCTTGTTTTTATGGTTCGTGGTCTTTGCAAAAAATGGAAACAGGTTATTGGCTATTTTTTTGCATCACAAACAATCGCCACACATTTCAAACCACAATCAAATAAATTTGAAAGGGCTTGCATTACAAGTACCTTTAAGGTAGATGCGGCGGTTGTCTGTGATGCAAAAAAATAGCCAATAATCAAAAACTCTATGATAAGGAATTGTGTGTGACAATTAATAGGCCATTTTTTTTCTTTAAAGAACATAAAATTTTTACTTTATTTGATGTGCCACATCTCCTAAAATGTATAAGAAATAACTTCCAAAAATATCCAGTTAAGTTTACGGAAGGTAAGGTTGCAAAATGGGAACATATTGTAGAATTGTGGAGATGTGATTCAACAGAGCCCCATCGAATTGTTCCAAAATTAACAGAAAAGCATATTAAAGTGACAGGTTTTAATACAATGAGAGTGAAATTGGCAGCTCAGGTTTTGAGCCACTCTGTGGCTGCTGCAGTTTCATATCTCAGTAGACTGGGGAAACTTGAACCTAATGCTTCTCATACAGCAGATTTTTGTGCTCAGTTTAATGATTTATTTGATAGTGTAAACAGTCGTGTCCTGTACGATAACACACGGCCATTACGGTCTGCTGTTACATCAAACTCATCCCATGTTGATTTATGGTCAAACCAAATGGAATTTTTAAAATCACTGGAGTTCCAAACACAAGGGAGAAAAATAAAATTTCCATGTATACAGGGATGGCAGATAACATTATCAGCATTCTTGGAATTGATTCCACTTTTGCTGGCAGAAATTCCATTCATCCTGATGAGTAGATTCACTCAGGATGCTTTGGAAAACTTTTTTTCTGTTGTTAGACGCAGAGGTGGTAGTAATGATCATCCAACTGCACATGACTTTCAACAGAGAGCTAGGTTAATTGTGGCACAGAATATTTTTAATACATGTGGAATGACAAACTGCGAAAAAGATAATGACACTGTTTTATTTCCAGTAGAGGTACTTACATCTCAGCCTGCTCTCCAGAACAACTGTGAGGGCATGTCTGAATTAGAATTAAGTAATGATAATCCTACTCAAATTGCCAATATTAATGACCATGATTTGCTAAAAAAGAATTCTGCTGCCTATGTGGCTGGATTTATAGCAAAACATGTAACAGAAAAATTCTCATGTTCAGAATGTCGCAAATGTCTTGTTGGAAATGACAAATGTTCTGAGAACTTTTTGTTTATGAATTTCAAACAGTTCAGTGATGTACGTAGTGGACTTACTTATCCAACTAAGGACTTTGCAAACTCTGTTGCAGAATTAGGAGAAATATTTGCACATTCATTTCCTCTTTTTTGCCATGAGAAGGACATTAAAAAGAAATTAGTTTCCCATCTCAAACGAAGTGGGCATGATTGGTTCAAGTGTGGTCATCATGACTTTGATGTTTGGGAATATATTGTAACATATTATGTACATTTAATGTTAATATATAAAGTTAAGGCAATTTCAAGGGATGTAACTTCTAGAAAGAAAATTGTAAAAAAAATTAATAAGCATTCCTAAATTAAAGTTATTCATTGTGTGTAGACTGTATAAATATAAAAGAGACCATAACACACATATCTTCAATAACAAAAATATATCTTCACATAACATGTTTCGAGATTATTTTCTCGTCTTCAGATGCATATAGAAAGAAAAACATATTTAAAAACATGAGCAATCAAAACTACAACATAATAACAAAGAATATTCTTAATAATACATCAAGTTGACAGAATCATTTCAAATGATGTATCCATTCGAAATGCATTGTTGTATGATTTGAAATGATTCTGTCAACTTGATGTATTATTAAGAATATTCTTTGTTATTATGTTGTAGTTTTGATTGCTCATGTTTTTAAATATGTTTTTCTTTCTATATGCATCTGAAGACGAGAAAATAATCTCGAAACATGTTATGTGAAGATATATTTTTGTTATTGAAGATATGTGTGTTATGGTCTCTTTTATATTTAAGCATTCCTAAATGTTTTCTTTTCATTTGGTTTATCCTTAATCCTCCAAGATTAAATTGTAACCTTCAGACTCAAATTTTTAAGAAAAACATTAAAGATGAAAATTCCTGTTGGGCTCTGAAGTTACTTTTTAATAAATTTGTAGTACCCTATAGTTTTTTTTATTTTATTTTTTATTTCATGTTTTATTAATTTAACTTTGTCCAGTTGCCTTTAAAAATCGTGTTGTGATATTCTGTAAACCAGAAACACGTATGGATTAAGTGGTCAGCAGATGGCTGCATAATCATATAATTACCCCCAAAATAGTACCTTTTGGAATGTCCCCGAATCAATGGGATTAACCCGTACCTGGTTAAAAAGATATAAATAGAGGGATTTTGGAGAGAAACGCTCTCTTGGTCAACGGATGGGATGGTAGAACTCGACACGGCCAAGGTGGCGTGGACATGGCTCGCAAGCGGTTCCTGACTTAGCTGTTAGCCTGCAGGTGATATGATTCCGTCGAATACTAGAATTTATCACGCTGGAAGGAAACAGTTTTAAGTGCATGGAGATGCAATACAGGGGTTTTGGAGAGAAACGCTCTCTTGGTCAGCGGATGGAAAGGTAGAACTCGACACTGCCAAGGTGGCGTGGACACGGCTCGCAAGCGGTTCCTGACTTAGCTGTTAGCCTGCAGGTGATATGATTCCGTCGAATACTAGAATTTATCACGCTGGAAGGAAACAGTTTTAAGTGCATGGAGATGCAATACAGGGGTTTTGGAGAGAAACGCTCTCTTGGTCAGCGGATGGAAAGGTAGAACTCGACACTGCCAAGGTGGCGTGGACACGGCTCGCAAGCGGTTCCTGACTTAGCTGTTAGCCTGCAGGTGATATGATTCCGTCGAATACTAGAATTTATCACGCTGGAAGGAAACAGTTTTAAGTGCATGGAGATGCAATACAGGGGTTTTGGAGAGAAACGCTCTCTTGGTCAGCGGATGGAAAGGTAGAACTCGACACTGCCAAGGTGGCGTGGACACGGCTCGCAAGCGGTTCCTGACTTAGCTGTTAGCCTGCAGGTGATATGATTCCGTCGAATACTAGAATTTATCACGCTGGAAGGAAACAGTTTTAAGTGCATGGAGATGCAATACAGGGGTTTTGGAGAGAAACGCTCTCTTGGTCAGCGGATGGAAAGGTAGAACTCGACACTGCCAAGGTGGCGTGGACACGGCTCGCAAGCGGTTCCTGACTTAGCTGTTAGCCTGCAGGTGATATGATTCCGTCGAATACTAGAGGAACACATCTAGAATTTATCACGCTGGAAGGAAACAGTTTTAAGTGCAGGGAGACGCGATGCCATGTCTATGAACTATACATGTTTCTATGAAATAAGGTAAAAAGGAACTGGACAAAGGAAGAATCCAAAAACACAGTAAATTTTGGATTTGTATAAAATTAGGTTTTACTAATCAGGTTGTTTGATTGATATAGATATATATACCGTATGTACTCGCATAATTTCCCCTTTTTTTTCATCAATATTGTACTGATTCAGAAGGAGTCTGCTCTTGTACTGACCGGGGTGGGGGTGGAATCTTCCCCTAAAGTAGCGTGGGATAGAGAAATGCGATAGTAACGGTACATTGTCGCGTCGTCATGAGTTGACCGCCAGTCAAGGTCATGTTGGAAACGCGTTGAAGTAGAGGTGGGGAACTTATGCGATAAAATAAAAATCGAATTTTGTAATCTACAAAAACTGGGGTGGGGAAAATACGCGATGGGGGAAATTATGCGAGTAAATACGGTATATATTAAAGATACTAATCTAAAAAAATTTTTAAATTTAGGAATAAACTACAGATTAAAAACAATTAAAACTTTTAAACACTTACTTAATATTTTTATCAAAGATGTTAATAATTTTATTTTAGAATCAAGTTTCAAATATAATTTATGTTATGAAAATTTCATTGAGTGGAAGCTTAATTTAATATCTAAAATTAATAAAATTCAACATATATCCTATGATAGAGTTAATAGTTCTACAAATAAGAAATTTAATTTATCTAAAATTAAGAAAAATATTTCAATTTATCATAAAAATTATATTTTTACATCTATAGACAAAGCACATAATAATTTGGCTATCATTTGAAAACAATTTTATTTTAATAAAATTAAAGAGTTATTAAATGATCAATCATTTTTTTAAAAAAAATCAATAAATCTAAAGATTCTATTTTAAATAATTTGGATAAATGTTTTTGCAAAATTTAAAGAACGATTTAAAACACTTAAAAATAAAGAATTCTATTTTAAAGCTATCAAATATTATTTTATAAATTTTTCGTAATAAATTACATGATATCATTAAAAATAAAATTAATCCAGAATTTTATTGGCTTATTCATAATCATAATGATGTTATGAAATATATAAAAAATAATAAAATTTTTAATATAATTACTACAGATTTTGAAAATTTATTTACTAATATACCTTTGGATTCTTTATTACAACAAATTAAATTTTTAATTTAAGAATTTAATATAAAACATTTATTAGATATTTCAATTAATAAATTTCTTAATTTTCTTCAATTTAATTTATATAATAATTTTATTGAATTTGATAATGAAATATATTCACAAATTAAAGGTATAGATATGGGGGTTAATTATAGTAGCATTCTTGCTAATTTATTTTTATTGGCATATGAATATCAATTTGGAATTACTACACCTTTGCAATTTAAAATTTATAGATATATATATGATTTAATTATTTTTAATGATTATTTTGACATTACAGATATAGAAAATAAAATTTATAAACACATTATTAAATTACAGCAAACTAATAATAATGCTGATTTTGTTGATTTTTTAGATTTAAGAATATATTATCAACAACAAATTCCATGTATTAAATTATTTAATAAAACATTTTTATTTACTTTTAAAATTAATAGGTTTCATAAATTTACTAGCAATGTGAGTTTAAATTTATTTAAAAATATTGTTATTCAAGAG